>VWZK01009756.1:351271-372412 GCA_013396935.1 Baryphthengus martii
CCTGCCCGTGGGCCGCCGGCCTCAGCCCGGCCGGGTTGTAGCTCCCGGTGAAGCCCCTTCGAGGGGCTTTGTTGTTCTTCCAGGTGTCCCCGGGCTGAGGTCGACCCGACCGGCCCTGCCAGCGCGGGGGGACAGGGCGCAGCGGCTCTGCCATCAGCACCGGGCCGCGGTTATCACGTTCACCTGAAGGCCTGAGAGGGGATTTTGCGGCCCGCCTGAGCCTGGCCTCCTCCCCGGCGCTGTTACTATCTGCCGGACACTCCTGGCGTGAAAAAGGGAAGCAAGACCGAGGTGCCGGAGGGTTTGCAGGAGGGGGCCCTTGCCTGCGGGCTGTGCTGAGGGAAGGTTTGTGCCCTTCCCTCCCTACAAGCCCTTGAGGATGTCAGTGAAATGCTCTCGTAACCATAGCATGTTATAAGCGATGGACAGTGTACTCTGAGCAGGACCTGCCACCGGGTTCCTGCTGCTGGAGGTGTCAGGGGTGATCCCGGAGACCGGACAGAGAGATCCCAGAACCAGTGTCCCTGGGGAAATGCCTTCAGAGCCCCCCAGAGTCAAGATCTTGAATAGTACTGGGAGTAGGACAAGATTTCAGGGGTTTTATGCGCAGTAAGATGTTTAAAAATAAACACAGTGTCAGGCTGGCTCCTGAGACATGTCGTTCAGGTTTAATCCGCAGGCTCTTTGATGCTCCCCTGTAAAACCGCGGCAGCGCTTTGGAGTCTTGACGTCTAAAGGCAGCGATAGCAAATCTAAACAGGCAGCCTAAGTTTCAGATGCACTGAGCAGCTCGACTCCTTTTGGCCTCGGATGTTTTAGGTTCAGCAGCTGAATCCTAAACTAATTATTTCCCTGGGTAAAGTCAGGATGTGGAGACCCAGCTCCGGGATACCCAGCTTTGGTTTTTGGCTCTGTTCCTGTTTACTGTTGTTGTTTATAGTAAACACCGTGCACTGAGTGGCTGAGAACAGCCATGTGGTAGCTCCTCTTTGGCAGCCAGTAATATTGGGGAAAAATGCTCTCCCACCTCGGTTCAGCAGCAGGCGGTGGGTGGGTTGTACCGAGGCCGCTGGCGCGGGGACGGCCGCTTCTCCTCGTCCTCCTCTCTGCCTTCCTCTTTTCTCCCCCTCGCAGTTCTGCTGGCCGGGCTGTGGTGTCCCCATGCGCTTGCTGGGAATATCTGGGTTTCATGCCGCCCTTGCGCTTCGTAGCGAGCACCAGCTTGTGGCTTGGCACTGATGTGGGGATTAAAACTTGGTTTGTGAGGGGCTCAGCTGGGGACAAACCGCCGTGGGCTGCAGCCTTGCCGGGCCGTGCTCTGCTACTGGGTAGTTCAAGATCTGCCCAGTAGATGGTATGAAAATGCAGATAGAAATAGGAGAGTCCTTTACAATGGGCAAGAGGGAAACAGAGGTATTTCTGTGCTATTTAAAGTATTTATTTTATGAAAGGTTAAAGTGTATTTTTTTTGAGAGAGATACACCGACCCTCCATCCTCCTGTCTGGGTATTTACATCGTAGGGAATGATAAATCTGCATCTCGGTAACCTGCTTGTTAGTCAAATATTTGGTATTACAGAAATGAGATGATTAGCTCATTAACAGAAAGCAAATGCAGAGTTTAGAACAGGAGCACAAGTGGCATCCCCTGTGCATGAGCCTGTGCCCCTGGTTTTCCTGTGTCTAAAATTTTAATGATATTTAACTCTTGAGTCACTCCTCTGGAAACTTGATGACTTTTGCAGCAGAGCGTGTTGTTCATCAAGGAGCTGTGTTCCAGACTGGGATGTGAGTCGTCTGGGGGTCGTCTGCTTGCCGTGGATCTAATTTAAAGAACTCTCTGAAACCGGTGTTCTTTTAAAGCCCTTCCTGCTGGCAATTTCACATCCTGTGCAGGTGATGTTCGCCGACACTTGGGTATCCTCATCATCAGAGAGATTTTCGCGGTGTTTAATGTAAATCTTTGTCTTGCGCTTTAAGCCTGTTCTCTGATCTTCAGGGCACGTGGAGAACGCTCCACTCCCTACAACTCTGCAGCTGAATTTGCAGTATTTGAAGAGTTTTTGTCCCTTCCTAAACTAAGCAAGCTCTGATTCTCCGCTCTTCTCGCATGGGCTTGTTGTCTGCACAGCTGATCCCTGCCCCTCTCTGGACTTTGCTGTCACTCTGCCCTTGCCTTGCGCTGTGCTCAGGCTGGGCTTGGCAGGACGGTGTTAGCTGAGTTTCCGTGGAAGGGTTGTAGTAAGTGGGCCCAAATGAACCCGTTTTGGGGATGTCTAGGTCCTGTTACCTGCAAAAGACGTTGCGTATTTGCCTGTCGAACTGCGTGCTTGTGGCAAAGGACTTCAGAACCCGGAGTAGCGTGTGAGCGGTGGGGGCTCGGAGCTGGTGTGAGTTACAGCTTGGCATGTTTGGGTCTCCTAAAGCTGTAACATCTGCATCTAGCCCCCTGTCTTTTTTTCCTTTTCTTGGCTGCAACTTGGAATCCAGTTTGTGATGAGACAAGCAGATTTTGAGTCATTTACTCGTCCATTTATGTTTGAAAAGTTTCCTCGCAAGGAAACACCGGCCAGGAGGGGTCGGTGAGAAGTGGAGCATTGAGGCCAGAGCAGCAGCTCCAGCTGCCAGCTTCTTTTGCAAAGTGGTTAATCTCCTGAATATATGTGTGTTTCCTATAACTCACAAACACGCCACGGTAAAAATCATCCCCACAATTAAACTCTGGGTGTAAGGGAAGGATAACTCTGTCCCTCCTTCACCCCAGCCATACGCCTTGGTGTGGTCCCTGCACGTTTGTTCATCCCAGAATGACAGGTCCTAAAGGAAAATGGATTTATTTTTTTTAATATGTTTGTAAAGAACTCCTTTCTTACCAAGCTTAAGTATCTAATAGTGGAGACTTCTAGAAAATGCTTGCTCAGTGTTTAAAGTGATAACGCAAGTCTGAAAGTAGCAGGAAACACATGAAATCTTCTGTCTGTTGTCACCAGATCTCACCCGGCTCGGAGCAAAGACGACTCGGCAGCCTGAGCTGATGTTGTCAGGCCAGTCTCTGGTGAGGCACCTGAGCACTGGAGGTCACCAGCGCCCCTTATTTGCAAAGCTCTGCTCTTTGCAGATTGTCCTCCTCTCTCACTTAAATAGGAAATTTCAGAGGTGGTCTCTATTGTGAGCTCTCACCAAGCAGGAGTTGGGTCCAGGGACATTGCTTCAGCCTGGCTGGTAGTGAAAAACTGTAATTCCCGGAGATTTGCATTAAATTTCCTTAAAAAGAAAACAGAACAAGGTTTCTGACGGACAACCTTGAGCAGATTTAGACGCTGTGATACAAGGTATTGCAAGGTGCAGGGTTTGCTCAGACACCCAGGGCAGCCGGGATTTAAGCAGCGTTTGTGTCTGTGCCTCCGCGCTCGCTGTGCACAGCCTCGCCCTTTTAAGCAGACTCATCCTGAGCAAAAATTCAAGAATTTGGCCGTGAACTGAAGGAAAAGGTGAATGTCCATTTTGCTGCTGTTTGCGCGGCAGCCTCGTCCGACGGGCCAGAGGGACGGGGTGATGTCTTAAGCTGCTGCAGAGGAGTCTACCAGCGCTTGTCTTCCCGAGATCTGACTTTATCAGCAGCAGTTAAGTTGCCCCAGCAGCTGCACTGTCTGGTTGGTAACTGGTCGTTGGAGATAAGGAACCAAGAGCAGAGATGAGCGATAGGGGCATTACCAAGATGAGGGAGCTGACCTGGGTGTTCAGCACCTGGGTGTTTTTCCCAGGGACAAGCTGTGCTGCTGAACTACACGTATCTCTCTCCACGGGTGGTGTAGATCGAATGGTAGTGGCACCCGTTAGAAACTACCTCCTTTTGGAGGTACCTCCTTCCCGCTAACCTGCTCCGAGTTACCCAGCTTCAGTCAGCTCTTATGTTTTCCAGACTGGAAACCTCCCCATGGCTTGGTTTTGTTTCTAACAATGGAAGCTGTAGGAGTAGATGCCCATGGGAATTTGTGAAGCTCCATCTTTGCTCACCAAGTTGGAAGGGACCTCTAGAGAAGATCCAGTCCAACTGCCCTGCTAAAGGAGGATGGCCTAGAGCACATTACTCAGGACGGCATCCAGGCAGGTTTTGAATGTCTCTAGAGAAGGGGACTCCACAATCGCCCTGCGCAGCCTGTTCCAGGGCTTTGTTACCCTCATGATAAAGAAGTTTTTTCTCATATTTAAATGGAACTTCCTATGTTCCAGCTTATGCCCATTGCCCCTCGCCCTGTCACAGGGAACTACTGAAAAGAGTCCGTTGAGAAACATGCAGTTCCTTCCTTCTTCTGGCCCTTCCAGCATTGAACTGGGTGCTGCATCAGGTCCCTTCTCCTGGGTATCTGGCAAGGGAACGAGTTTGGTTCTCCCACTGCTGGAGCTGCAGCTGCTGCTCCTTGCCTGGGGTATAGGGGGAGGGGTAGGTGCATCCTTTGGAGCTCCTCCAGGGTCCTGCTGATGTTTGGCTCCAGGGGAAGGTCCTTTGCGTCTCGGGGGGGAGCCGGAGGACGCTGGCGCTGTTTCTTTCAGCTTGGCGTTGGGCGAGCGCAGCGCAGGGTGGAAGGACCGGCGGGGCTTTGGCCGGCAGCCGGTTTGCACCGAGAGACCGCGGGCCCTTCGAACGCAGGGCGCGGTGGAAGGGGCCGAGCGGCAGCACTTCCCGTGAACCGGCACCAGCTTCTGTCCGCCTTGACCTCCCCGGAGTCACGGCCGCACCTTATCCCCTGCTCCGGGGCCTCTCTCCCTTCCCAGTGCCGAGCACAAGCCGCTGCCTCCTCCCACCGCGCCGGGCCCTCGCCNCGGAGCGTGGCCCTTCCTGCCCAAGCGACACACGGAAGGTAGGAGAAACTTGTGCCCCACGCACACGGAGCGTTGTTTTCAGTGCAGGCGCGATGAGCAAAGAGCCGATCAAGTCCGATGGGCACTGAGGAGGAAGTCGCACCAATTCCACTTTCTAAAAATAAGTCGAGCGAATGTTCCCGCAGCCCGGAGGCTGCGCCGCTCTCTTTATGCTGAGTTTCTTTGCTCTTTGTTTGTTGGGGTTTTTTTCTGTCCTGTTCCGGCAATTTTTTTGTAAAAAAGACACTGCGGTCCATCAAAATATTGCAGTGGTTGTGTGATCAGATATATGTGTATGAAGAAAGTCTTGGATGTTTTGGTGTTCCTAGAAGTGACCTTGAAGGATTTCCCACATGTAATGTTTCCTAGAGGTTTGTCTAAGCTGTCCTTTAAGCTTTCCAGTGACGGTGATTCAGCCTTTCCTCGGCCGTCTGCTCCAGTGCCTGACTGTTCAGGTGATTGAGGAGCTGTGCTTGATTTCAGGCCGGTACTGCTGTACTTTAACCCTGTCCTTTTGACATTTCACCTTCTCTCTGGCAGGCTACCAAAGAGAAGAGCAGTTTGGTAAATGTAAAAGCAATCGTTTGTGTAGAGTTTGATCTTCCTCCTGCGCTGGGGAGCGGGTGCTGGCTCCCGTACGCTGCTGAATTGCACGTGTTGGGGCGGCCGGGGGGGCCCTGGTCCAGACCCTGTTGCACTGGCCAGAACTAAACAGTCCTTGATCCGTGCTGATGTCTGAAAAAGTGGTGCTTGAGGGGTCGTGTGTTTTATTAAAATTATCTATCGCAAATTCCTCAGCTGTCTCCTACTTCTGTAGCGAAATGCACATCTCAGACATGTTACAGAGCGTTTGGTTAGCAGCACACTCTATAAAAAACCCAACACGATGACATTAAAGTTACATTTCTTCAAAGCATCATATAGAGGTGCTGCTGCTGAAACTGTTGCTGAATAGGAAGGAGCAGAGTATTGTTTCTGTCACGAGGTGGGGTTTTGTCTCCTTTGCCTGTGGTCGAATGCTTTATGAAATGTGCGTTTGCTGTGGAACTTCATGATCTGCAGCTAATTTCCCATCCCATTCCATGCTACCATGGGTCTTCCTAATAACTTCAAGGCGTTGTCATAACATTTCTTCATTTCAGTCATTGATGAAATTGTTACACTGCATTTCAGGGAGAGATCTCTGGTTGAAATAAGCTGTGATTTTTTTTTTGAAAAGGGGAAAAGGGGGATGAGGCCGTCTCAGCTTCTTTCCTGGGATGAGAGTTAATGCTTTGCCAAGCCCAGATGGGCTGAGGTGAACTCCTGGAGACAAAGCTGTAACGATGCTGAAACTCTCTGTGGTGCATGAAGTTTTCTGTACTGCGGTTATCCTGCTTTCTGACTGTATTTTCTAGCCACTAGTATCTGCTGATTATTACCTCAGGCTCGTATGTTTTCCTGGATCGTATTTTAGTACGGGTTGTGGGGCAGTTGTCTGAACGCTTCTGGTGGCCAGGGTAGGAAATGCCCTTCTGTGTGCCCACACTGGCTCTCCGGGCTGCCAGACTGGTGCGAGGTGCCGGCGGGCGGAAGGCTCCCTGCTTTCTGCTGGTAGCAAGCCCAGCACGAGGCAGCCCCGCAGCCAGAGCCCTGTCGCCGCCGCCCGATGCAGCCTTTGGGCCGGGCGGCCGTGTGCGGGCGGGAGCCACGCGGTTCGGCTCCGAGTTCTGGCGTCTGCCGAGCCTGCGCCCGCCTGCAAAAAAAAAACGTGGAGACATCCTTGTCATCAGTTCGTGTCCTGAGATGTTAGTCAGACTCTACAAGAAAATCACTCTTGAGGTAGTGCAGCATCTTTAAAAAATGTTTTCAGGAAGGGACCTCCATTAGAGTGTCAGTAGAAACTCTACTAGCCACCAAATGTCGAGATTGTTGTTAATTCACCTCTGTGTTTGTAGTTCTTACTAGTTCAGTACCAGTGTGATGCGGGTTCCCCCAGTGTTCCCCGAAGTCTCAGGTTTTGGTGCTACTGGTATTTCCGTCCTTGTGTGCAAATGACTGCTTAGTAAAATGTGGGGTTTTTTTTCTGTAGCAGAATGTCTCCTGGACGTCACGTTCTGTACAGCTGACGTGACATCATCCAGAAGAGACTGGTGACTGACGGGCAACAGCCCTCAGCTCCAACCAGCGTGGCCACCACCTCGCTGCTCTCCTGGAGCCCTTGACTCTTACCACACGGGAAATAAACGGTGGCAGAGGGCTGATCCTCCTGGCTTCTCACGTCTCCCCAGAGGTGAAGGCCATGTTGTCGTTTCCTCGGTCCCCAGATGGAGGTTTTTGGGTGGCTGGACGATTCACACATCCCCCAGCATGGCAGGAGGCAGTGACTCGCTAGAAGGTGAATTGCTGTGCCGCAGGCAGGGCAGGAGGAACTGATTGCTCCTGGGCTTTATCCAAGGCCCTGCACTGTAAATCTGGGCAGTCCCGCTGTTGTTCCAGTATTACCGTGAGGCTGAGGGATGGCTTCGTTATCTTGGCTCGTTTTCCAGCACTGTGAGCTTTGCTCTCGGCTGGTGTGTTACTGGCACAGTTTCTCGTTGAGAATGTGGCAGTTTGTGTGTATGTTCAGCGCGCTCTGCTGTGCCTGACCAGAGGACTCAGCCTGGTCTGGGTCTGTTCAGTTATTTCATATTGTTGTCAGCTGGAAAATCTGTAAATGCCCCGTGATATTTTATGGCTTTATAAGCTGTACAAAATGTCCAGCAGGTAGTTCAATGTCTAGCAGATACGGTCTGTAAGAGCGTGTTTTTTTCATTAGCTCTTTGGCAGACACTGAACATACTTTCAGAGCTGCAGGACGGACTTTTGGTTGCTTGTGGTCATGGTTGTTTGGTTTTTTTTATATTGGCATCCACCGTATGTACATGTTGTTGCCAGAGTAAGAGATTTCATAGCGTCTTGTACAGACAACAGTGGAGGGCCTCACGATATTTTTTTTTTTTAGTTTTCCAAACTCTTGGCCCTTCAGGAATGTAAAGCAGCCTAACAACTTTTTCTTTACATAATTAAAAGCAATCTGTCCAGGGTTTCTTGCAGGAACTGGCTGGCAATTATTCCTCTCTGGGAGCAATTCTCTTGAGATCGTATTTCTCTGTACTGTTAGATTGCTCTTTCTTTTCTTATTAAAATTTACGGAAGTTTTGATGGGCACTTGATAGGATTTCTTTGTATCCAGACTTTGCAACCTGTAGAGGATATTTCACCTATTTCAATAGATTTGCAGTTTTGACTCCTGGGATTTTAGCTCCTTAAGTCACAGACGAGAGCAGAGTTATACACAGGATAAAAATAGAAAGCAGTAATTAATACCCGTCCTCGGTGAGCCTGGCTCTTCTGGTCTCTCCTGACATGTTGCACTGCTGCAATTTCCTTTCCTTTTCCTAAGAAACAGATGAATTAATATCTCTCTACATGAGCGAGAAAATAAACCAAGGACGCTGGCTTCCTGCCCTGGGAGCCCATTCCCCTGGGGTGCGGGGAGTTTCTATGAGCTCTCCTCTCCCCAGGCGGCTGCTGGGCAGAGCCTCTCCCCTTGCCCCCATCAAGGACTGACTTAGCTCTGGCTCCATGTTCTGGGCAGCAGAGACCGACTTCTCCTCAGCTTTAGCAGCAGTAAATCCAGGTTTGTGTGGCTCAGCTCTGTACCGTGAGGTTTTGGAGAACTTTTTCATTTCTCTTGCAGATGAGACAGCTCAGTAGTAACTTTTTCTTACTTGTCCTGCATTTGCGCAGGAAGAATCAGCTGCTGGGAGTGTTGGAGGGAAGAGCTTGACTCTGAATCTGCTTGGCAGGGGAGAGCCTAAGTTTTGTCACTGAGGATATCTTATCTATTAAAGGGAACACCTTAGCTTGTCTTCTCTGGGCAAACAGGCTCAGGAGGGCAGAGCGAGCTGCACGGGGCAGGCCTGGGAAGGTTGGCTCTGTAGATACTGAGTTGGGGACAGCGTTTTGTAGACAGATCTGTGAAGAATTCACCCTTGAGTGTGACTTGAGTCGCAGCCCCCACCCCCCCAGTGCTGCCTGGTAGCAAGGACATGGCTGTGGGGCCGGACCCCGGGAAGTTAAGACAGTTAACTGCAGAGAAGGTCATTCCGTACTTTGTGCTGGATGAGGACAGAGAGCTCCGTCCACGCTCAGGTAACGTGCTCAGTGATCACTTTGATGCCGTGTGAGGCTTAAGGGTGGAAATTTTCATCCTGCCTATGTCCCCAAGGGTTATTGCTGAGCATTGAGTTTAATTGTTAGAATCGGTTATAGAAGGAAAGCAGAAGACAGGAAAATGCAATCCGAGGTGTGTGTGGCCATCATCACCCCCACAGCTCTAGCAGTTTAGCTCATTAGGGAGGGGTGATTTTGTCCCTTACTTTTTCTCCAGGGCTAGTTTGCTCTTGCCTGCTCCCTGAGCTCCTCCTTCCTTTCTGCTATTTCACTGGAAGCCCCTTGCCCTGTGTTTCTGTCCTTGGGAGCATCCTCCTCTCCGTGCTGGAGCGCTCGCAATCTACAGAGTAACCTAAGGATCAGGTCATCTCCTTCCCCTCTCTTTCCGAGGCTTTCCTCATTTCCATTTCTGTTTTGTCCCCTAATTACCATCCCTTTGGGTTTTTTATTCCCCCTCAAGCTGCCTTTCCCTGCTTACGGTCCCCTGAGGACGTTGTGCTGAAACTTTCTCGAACTTGCATTGCTGGAAAGAGTTAATGCAAAACCTTCGTTCGGGAATTCTCACATCCAGCCTGCAGCATCATCACACAGTCTGTCGTGACACCTGGAAGTCAGACCTTTCTTTCTGCATTACCTGGTTACCTTCTGTTTCCCCTTGCTAGGAACACAGGGGTAAACTGTCTTCCTGGAGAGAAGGTACATTCATTTCATCAGTTACTATTGCAAATGGCTTGTACTTTTATCCACCTGATACTTCCCTTATCTCCCATCCCATAACGAACTGAGTTTTTAATAAGATACAGCCCAGCAGAGAATAAGTATGAGGTTGATTTCACCTTTTTTTTTTTTTTTTTTTGTATCCTGGGTGTTGAGCGGAGCCCTGTGAAGAGTTTCCACGTTGGGGCACGTTTCTGGGACACGTCCGTGGCATGTGCCTGGCCGAGCAGCCGGGGTGTGCTGTGGGAGGGCAGCTCTGTTTGCCTGTCGTGAAGCTGTGAGAGAAGGTTGTGCCTGTTCCAGCCTGGTAATAATATGGAAACCATGCGCTGGTTTGGTTTTGTTTTTTTTTTTTACATACTGCTGCTTAAATTCTTATTTAAAGACTCTGAAGCATCCTTTTATGTGCTTTTGTATGGGGTGACTTTGTAACCATCCTGGGCAGAATCCCGTTTCAAGGTCTTCTGCAAGCCATCTGCTTTCATTAATAGCTTTGGGGTTTGGCATGTGGCTCAGGACGGATTAAAATAACCCCACTGCTGCACAGCTTCCCGCACTGCCGGCATCGCTTTGGCCTCCCCGTTGGGCCCTCACGGCACTGGGGGGCTCTGCGTTGTGCCCGGCTCACGGCTTGTCCCTGGGTGGTGGGCGATGCGTGACGCAGGGTAGAGGCGTATTGGGGTGCTCCCTGTCTCTGCACTGCTCCGTGCTCCTGGGATTGCTTTGGAAGGAAACCGGGATATGTGCAAACCTGGCACGTGGCCTGGCCCCCAGCCAGCAGGGAGGCAGGTGGCGTGTGACAGGAGCAGAGGGAATGGCTGCAAGCTGTGCCAGGGGAGGTTTAGGCTGGACAGTAGGAAACATTTTTTCTCTGAAAGGGTTATCAAACATTGGAATAGTCTGCCCGAGGCAGTGGTGGAGTCACCATCCCTGGAGGGATTTAAATGGAGGGTAGACCTGGTGCTGAGGGACACGGTTTAGTGGTGAGCTTGAGGTGTTTGGTCAGAGGTTGGACTGGATGATCTTAAAGGTCTCTTCCAACCAAAGACGTTCTGTGATTCTGTCAGAACATGCTGGGGTCAGGATTGGGGTGTGTCACGTGTGAGAAATTTTCTCCTCTACTTGAAGGTGACCCCTGTGGGTTAGGTGTTGGGTACACTGGTGTGCCGCTCTAGCCATTCCTCTTCTAAAGGCAAGAAACTTCGACTGAGTGAGTCCTCCTGACACCGAATAGTGTAAATGGTTCAGTGGCAGAAACATCAGCTGAGGGCACACAGATTGAATTCCTTGCTTTGGCATGTTCCTCCTATACAACACTTGGTAAGACCATCAGTCCCTCAATTTTCTACATACAAAAGGTGCCTCACCTGTCCCAAAAGTGAGTCCTCTCTGTTGGTTTCTGTTCCAGTGCATTTGAGAGAGCTCCACTGGAGGTATAGTGGTGGTACAGGTCAGAAATATGTCTGATTAACGCCTAGAAAGAGAAACCTGCTGCTTTTCCCAAGGCTCCTTCAGAACATTTGTGGTGAGCCATGGTCTTGGTGGCCACATTCACCTTGGGATGCGGTGCACGGGTGTTGCTCACCCCAGGGAAAGCAACGGCAGCGCAAAGCCTGAAGGCCAGGTCAGCAGCAGGACCGGCGATGAGGGGATCTGCCGACATAATTCTGGAGCAGAATGGAGCTGCCTTTACCCCACCTGGAATGAGAGGGGACTGGGTTTGTGTGGTTGGTTTAGGTCTGCACCACATCAGCCACTTTTAATGGTGGGCCATTCCCTGAGGGGCCTTCTCTCCAAGCCTTGAACGCAGCTCTGCCCCGGGGAGGGACTACACAGGATCCTCTCCTTACTTTTTGTCCCTCCCCGTGGCAGGAGGATTGGAACTAGATGATCTTTAAGGTCCCTCCCAACCCAAACCGTTCTGTGATTCTGCGTTGCCCTGCGTAGGGAGGCCCTGGGTTTTGCACTGTTTTCTTTCTATTTGTGTGGTTGTTGTTTTTTAAGAAACGAAGCAACACCGATCTTAGAGCAAAAGCAGTTCTGATTTTTCAACAATATGCAAATTTCTTAGAGCACTCAACCCCCATCTTTCTAAGGAGCATATGAAGGGCCGGGGTGCTCAGTTCCATCACTACAGAAATGGCACATGTGGAGCAGGCCGGCTTCAAATCCCAGCTCATCAGTGGAAAAGTCTGCATTGAGAAGATTCAACTTTTAAGGGGCTTCCTCTCAGTAGATTCAGCCAGACTACCTCACCTGGCTTTTTTTTTTTAAAGCCCTTTCCTCTCCCTGTTCCTGTCAGCCTGGGTATCCCATTCCTGGAGAGTGCCGAACGTGTAGGTTTTATTGCAACCTCTGGAATCTTGACGGAGAGCAAGGTCTGCTCGCAGTGATACGCAGCAAGATGTTTCTATTTTGAGCCAAGGCCGTGCTGTGTGGTTTGGTTTTTTTTGAAAGAAGGAAACCTTTATTGGAATCCTGCAAGGTTTTATTTCATTTCCTCTGCAGTCAGGAGAGTTGGTAAGTGCTGCAGCCTCCCTCAGGGTGGTGAGTGATCCCTTCCAGTGGTCCCTGGTTTTCACCCTCGTCCTGAGCCGTTGCCTTTCCCTTGAGCTCAGCTCAGTGGTGTCTGATGATCCAGCTGTCATTTGCTAGGAGGTTGACCCATCTCTCCCTTCCAACCTGAAGGTGTTCAAAAGGAAGTCATAAAGTTGACATTTCCATAGTGGAGATGTGGTATCTCCAAGTTTTTTACGTGGTTTTGTCTCTCTTAAAATACATCCTCCCCTGCGACTTAGCTCAGGGGCTAAGGAAGTGTGTTGCTCATGATCACATCTTTGAGACACCTCAGTGTCTTAACATCTTTCACAAGAATGTGTTTCTGAGGAGCCAGTCGTGAAGTCTGGAGTTTATCAGACCGCTTCTTACGTGGTAGAAAGATAAAATTAGTTCCAGAGAGGGAGAGATGTTGGAAATGACACAAAATCCTTCTAGGAGAAAGAGGAGTAATGGTTTGCAGCCATCAGATATTTCAGCTCACACAAGGGGATGGATGGTCCAGATGGAAATACCAACATTCATTGTTACAGGATTTCTTTGAAAAATTTCCTAGTATGAACGTAAGTGCCCTCGAGATCTAACGAGGGGAGATGGGTTCAGAGGTGCTGTAGCTTCATCAGCTTTTGTTCGGAGCTGCCCAGATGTGACTTTGCACGGACAAGGAGAAATAAAACTCCAGTCTTGTCCAGCAACACAATAACAGGGAGGTGGAAGGAAATAAACCTGTTGGTCGAGATAAATTGTGACACACCTCTTTAAACTCTGCAGCTACTTGCTCTCAAGAGTTTCCTGCGGGTCCCAAGTAAGCGTTGGCTTGTTATTCCGGTTTAGTTCTCCTTGTGGTTTGTGACCGGCTCTGAGGAGGCTGCCGTTCCAGGTGGTGCTGGGAGCTGCCTCCTGGTCTTTGGTGTCTACCCAGGAGAGGGGTCAGTGGGCTGGCTCACCAGACTGTGCTTGGAGGGGAAAACCCTGATTTTAGAGTAGCAAAAGTTACAGTGTCCGCAGGTCAGGCAGAAATCCAGTGTGAAAACCAGAAGAGGTGTGTCAGATGCCCTGCTGGCAGTCCTCACGTTTCTCAGGTAGGCTGAAAGTGCCTTTTCTTTCTCCACTGTAGAAATAAAACATGGCAAAACCCCAGATGTCAAATGAGCAGGCTGAGGTGGGTGTGTGCATCTGCTCCTCAGCTCTGTGCCTGGGCTGCTGATCAGGTTGGGATGTAACAGGTCGCTCCCATGTAACCAGTGGTGCACGTTTGGGCTTCCAGAAGGGTGCTGGAACGGCACCCATCAGAGGGACGCTGGAATGGCAGCATCGCCGTCGCCCGTGGCGGGCAGGAACTCGCCACGTTTCCTGTGGGGTTCTGTGAGATCCTGCTCTGGCAGAGGGGTTGGACTAGATGATCTCTAGAGGTCCCTTCCAACCCCTAACATTCTGTAGTTACTGGAGCCATGGATAATGTTTGATGGAAGGACAGGGGTGAAGCAGAACTCTGTTGAAGCAGAGGTTGTGTGGAAGGGAGCTCCGCTAGCTGGTCGTGGGGCTCCAGACCCATGCGTTGGTGGGGGGAAGAAATCGATGACTGCAGGCAGTTTGTATTCTGAGAAACCATCCGGATTCTCTTGTCGCTGTCCCACGGGATTTCCAAGAAGCATCATTCTCACAGTCCTCTGGCAATATGCGGAGTATTCTTCTTTTTTTTTTTTTTTTTTTCACGATCCTAATCTGTGGGGCGTGTATCCGACCTAATAAAACCGTTTTTCAGCTTCTCTGTTGGTAGTTTTCTTCCTCCTCTTTCTGCAAACATCTTGCCTGCTGGCAACTGCATTGTCCAGAGAGGTTTGAAGCTTGGCATGCTGTCAACAAAACTTCAGTTACCCTTTCAATCAAACATGGTAGCGCTGTGAGCTGACTTGGCCTCCATCCCAAGGTTCACCATAATCTTCCTCGGATAATGGGAAGTCCAAACAACCTTAGGAAATAATTCAGACGTGAGTGGTGCCTTTGGTGGAATAAAGAAATGCCTTGAAGAGACATTAAGAACCTCGGCTTTAACTCTTTTCATAATTATGCACTCCGAAGGAGCAGAGGCTTTGTAGATAAAGAGATTACATGCGTCTTACGAGGTCTGTATAGATGGGACCGCGTCTCCCACCCACATTTTCTCACTTTTTGTTTTACTGACGTTGCAGTTGCAGCATTTAGTGAGAGAATATTGCAGAGCAAGCTGCCCTCTAACCCTGCAGGTCCCTTCCAATCTGGCACAGGTACAGGGAATCATTCTCCCTTAGGGATGATAAAGATGAGCTTTCGGTAAGAGCGGCCGGGGGGAGAACTTAATTAGATGAAGATGCATTTTGGCGATGGTTGTGCCAAGAGCTGTGCGGTGAGGCTGCTGGAGAGAGCAGCAGTCAGCTGGGTGTGCCCTGGGATGCTCTTCCCAGCCCTGGGATGCTCTTCCCAACCCTGGGATGCTCTTCCCAGCCCTGGCTGCCTCTGTGCTGCCTTTAATTTTTGAACAAGGAAAAGGAAAATAGATCCGAGGTGTAAATCTCCGTGTAAACCAATGCCGGGGGGGCTCTGGGGGGCGAACAAACCCACGTCTCAAGCCAGTGTCTGGTCTCTGGCTGCCACCCGGTGCCGGCAGCCTGAGCCAGATTTTTCCTTGCCAAAATGCGGCAGCTAAGGCGGTAACGTGGTGGGCGGGCTTGGGCCGGTCACCCCCGCTTCTGTCACCTTCGCTTGAGGTGTGAGTACCGGTGACCTGCTTCAGGCTTTGCTGGAGTTATAAACACTGCTTTACTTTGGAATGTCTTTGTCCTTTTTCAGTGTTCCTTGAGATCATCCTCCATGAGGAAGTTGCACGTCTCTTAGTTTCCAATAACCAAAATTTCCTTCTCCCTGGTATATAGTCAGGACTTTTAGCGTTCCAGGCTTGCTCCCCTGCGCTGGGGAAGGGGGAGCTGCAAGTCCCCAATTCCTCCCATTCCCTTCACGCTCTTCATTATTTTACACTCCTCTCCTGTGGCCTTTCCTTTTTATTACTAATAAGATCTAGTCTTTTAAATCTTCCTTTGTGTGATAGTTTCATTTTACAAAAGCTGAACTAGTTTCTATCGGCGCGGTTGATGTGATCTTGCTCCTCTCAGAGGTGTTTAACAGCTCGGTCCCATCTACACGGTGCAAGCTCAACTTAAATTGTGTCAAGTTCTGCGCTGCTTTGCTCTGGCAGGTGGGAATGTTTGTTGCGGCTGCCTTTAAATTTAAATTTGGATGTTTTAAATGAATTAAATATGAACATGAATAATGCAGCTGGTAACCTAGCCTTTCTGCAATTAAATGCAAACTTTTTCATTTTGTCTCTGTGCTTTCAGGTTTTGATAATGCCGCAGTATTGGTCCTGCCTTTGCTGTCTTGTAGGAGTGATGGGGAACTAGAGCCCATGACAGTTCAGTGGAGCCGTTGGCACTTTTGATATCTCGGTGAGTGGAAGTTGTTTGAAACGGTGGGAAAGGCGCTTTATCTGCTACAAAAGGCAGCAAATCAGCTGGCCTTTTTAGATTTTCAGGTAGCATCCTGCTGAAATGAATTTGCACACTGTTCCCTCCTCTTAGGTTATAAATTCTAGAAACGAACGCCGCCTAAAACTGTGATCTCTGCTTGTGAGATTATCTCGAGATCCACAAGCATGAGAAGTCCAGCGTCTGAAAAAGAGGAGAGTTTTACCTCTGGCGTGTGGCTTGGTCCGAGTGTCAGGATCTGGAGATGGAGCAATGCAGCATGGGCTGCTGGGCTGTGTAAATCCTGAGTGTGTAAATCCTGAGTGCTTTATTTGATATGCAAAAGTGGGATTGTCTCCTTTGTGTCACTGAGCCGGCCGAGAAGCTCTCTTCAGGGGTGTGTTTGTGTCTGAGGTCACTCCAGAAGATCTGTCTGTGTGGACAGCCCATTTTCCCCCCTTGGATACCAAACTGTAGCTTCTGTTATTTATTGCTTGAAGGTTTCTGTGAGCCTTCCACCCCTGAGCAGTGTGCAGTTCCCGTACACTCGTGCGGCGTTTCTCCCTGTCCTGCAGCGCCTGGTTTCTTACCTGTTCTGCTCTTCACTTTCTCCTCTCCAGACTGAAGTCTCTCTTCTTCCCTGGCACGTTTCAGGCTTGCAAAAGCCTGTAGGACCATTCCACTTGCCTTCAATCAGTCGTCAGCGAAATAAAATCATAGGGTATTTCAGGTTAGAAGGAGCTTTTGGAGGTTGCCTGTTCCAGCCCCGCATTTCTGGACTGGCTCTGAAGTCACACTCGCCTTCAAGGTTGGATCAGGCTGCTCAGGGTGGCACTTGGAGTATCTCCAAGGATGGAGCTTTTTACAGCTTCACTGGGCAGCTACAGAATGAAATTACTGCCAGCAGGAGTTACAGCCAGTGTGAATTGGTCAGTAAAGCCCACCTTAGATCAGTTGCAGGAGGGCTGGAGTCTCTGTGGCTGAGGGACGTGGTTTAGTGGTGTTGACAGGGCTAGGAAAAGGTTGGACTCGATGGTCTTGAAGGTCTCTTCCAGCCAAAAATGTTCTATGGTTCTATGAAGCGGAGCAGCCCCTGGGATGCAATGAGGCTGGTGGTTTGGGTGGCTCATGGGCCCAGGAGCTGCTGGGGCAGACAGGCTGGAGTTGTGCGTTGTGGGATTTGGGTCTGACTCTTCTCTGCACGTTACGTGGCCCTGAAGCACACTCATTATTTTGCTTTTTGGTTTTTTTCATTTTTGAGTTATGATTTTGCAGGATGAAACCACATGTTGCTGTCCTGTGGTGTGAGAGTGGACGGAGGAGCTGGATAGTGCAAAGCTGCGGTGGAGGAGTGCAAAGGGTGGCAGGAGTCAGGCTGGGGCCATCTCGTTTGGATGATTTCTCAGCAGAATATTTTGGAGCTCACTGTCCCCAGGCTGGCAACCACCAGGCTCTTGGCAGAGCGGGAGTCCCCGTGCAGCCTCAGTCTTCTCCTTTTGGGAAGAGTCCCCTTTCAAAATTTCTTTTTAATAGGAGCAACATTTACAAAGTCTCCTTTTCTTGCACGGCAGGAGATCTTGCAGGGAACCCACGCCAGGGTTGGCTGAGGGCCACCAGCAGTTGTCCGTGTGCTTTAAAAGCCGTCCGGGTTCTCCCGCTGCCGCCCACGGAGCGTGGAGGCTGCAACACTTTCCCTCTCCTCCTGTGCCCCAGCCTTTCACAAATCCTACCTGAGCATCTCCTACACGGCCACAAATCTTTCCTCCTACACTTCTGCAGCAAAGGGTCACACATTCCTGCTGGGCAGGGCTCTAACATGCTCGGGCTGAAGCAGCCTTTCCGAAACCATTGGAGAGGGACAGGAGCAGCCGTCCTGTGCCAAGTGCAGGAGATTTCTGAGTAAGTGTTCAGGTACTTCAGAAGGTCCCACGTCTGGGGGAGCCGAGCAGGCAGAGCCAAAAATGGTGAATGCTTGTCTGGTGCCTTTATGTAACGCCTTTCACACTGGGTTTATGGCTGGGGGACTTCTCCTACCAGCTTTTAATAAAAATGACTGAAGAAAATGATGAAAAGAAGCATTAAAAGTTGTAAATAAGCTTTCACATGTAGCTTACCTCCCGCTATGGAAAGGAGAAGAAACTTTACTCCTTTCCCCAGTATGCACAAACAAACATGCTATTTATGAGAGGCAATAAGAGACTAGTGTGTACCTTTGGATTTGGGTTAAAAAACAACTGGGGCTTTTTTCCATATTCCTTTAGTATTTTCCTTCTCAGAGTATTGCTCAATCTTGCACATAAAGGCTGTAGTTTGTAGTGCTTTTCAGAAAATGAAACTCTCTCTTCCTCTTAGGTTTGGAAAAAGGCTGGGATTCAAAACGAAAACTTCTCGCCAAGTTCCATCTGTAAATTACCCTCTAAGCAGAAACTCAGCGTTGCGTCCCGAGCCAGCTTCCTCTTACGTCCTCCAGCCTGACTGCCCCACTGTGAACAAAATGGAGTTATATCGACACAATTCATCTTTCATTAGTTAGCGTAGTGTCAAAACCAGGCTTTTACTGGCTTTCCTGAGGGCTCGTTCGCCGCTCGGCCGTTCAGTTAGATATTTTCTGTCAGGCCTTGGCAAGGCTGGGGGGCGTGCGGGAGGCGCTGCCCCGCCAGGCCAGCTGTGCCGGAGCCCTGCTCCCTGCCCGTGGCCAGCACGCAGCTCCCAACAGCTCTCCTTTTCAGTAACATTTGCTTTAAGAAGAATGCAGATGTTTTTTCGCGTTGGGGACGGTCCAGCCAGTTTTCCTCCAGCCAAGGGGAAAAAAAAAAAAGAAAAAAAAAAAAATGCGGCGCAACTTGGAGCCTCGTTGCAGCGCTAATAGCGAAAATATTTCCTGGGTCATTGTCCAATTTCTCATCCTTATTACCCAGAACTGCTGCGAGCGATTTGAATTGCAAGTGGCGAGCTGGGGATTGCGCTGCTGCTTTGCCAGAGTTAATGTTACGTTTCCATGTGTTTTCTTTCATAAATTTCAGCTCTGCCTCCCTTTGTTAGGGAGCGAGAGCAGCCCCCTCTTCCACACACGCACTCGGGACCCGCTGCAGCGTTAGCACGGAGACTGGCATATGCTCCTCTCCCTTATTTATGCTGCTCCTGCTGCCATCAATTTCAAATTGTCCACGTATTGGAGAAAGACTTGTAGTTTCAGGGGGGTTGAAATGAATTGTCTGCGTTCAGTAGGAGATGGTCCCTGCAGCCCAGGGTGAAAGAGCATCTATTTTCTCCCCGCTGTGTGATTAGTTAATGTTGCAGATGACTGTGTGCTCCAGAATGGGGAATTTTCTCATGTTTATTTCTTTTGTCCTAGGCATCTTCAGTTATCTCAAAGCAAGCCAGTCCCGGGATAAGGACAGCAGCGGGTGATATAATGCGGAAACCAGGCCCTCAGAAAGGTGAGCAGTGGGGCCTGGCACAGCCAGAGGCCCGGTAGCGAGCAGAGCGGCGATGAGGCGGAGCAGGGAGGGATGTGCGGGCGCAAACTTGAAGCGGAGCCGCTTGTTTCTCTGGCAGTGAGCGGCGAATGCTTCATCATTCCACCCCTGAGACGGGCAAAGGAAGAGTCCCCGGCCAGGGGCACCCCTGCAGCTTCTGGGGCGCGGTGCTGTGCGGTCAGGCAGGGAGGGTGCTGTGCGGAGCCCGTGGCACGCGCCATCTGCTCGTGCTCCCGGCGTGAGGCGGACCGCTTCTCCGCTGGCACGGGCCTCCTCCTTCTAATGAGGCATGAAACCAAAGACCAGCCTACCTTGTGGAGATGGGATCTGTTCCAGACGCTTACCTCGGCTCTCACGTCCCGTTACACGCAGTGGCGGCCGCACGCTACGTATGTCTGTCTGCACCCACCCCCACCCCCCCCAAAAAAAAAGGGGTGAAGCCAAGCCAGCTGCCGGCAGCTGAGCTGCTCGGACTTCTTGTGCTTAACAAAAGTATTGATTTGCTTTCGTGTTGTGCCACACGTGTGCCTTGGGCTGGGGTGAGCTCGTCACATGCGCTTTGGAGGAGGGGGGAAGGGAGAAGCGTAGAGGATGGAGCATCCTCCGCGGTTCTTTGTTCACATCTGCTGCACGCTCGCAAGGGTTATTGCAGGAGGTTGCTATGCTCCATTTCTCTCCTCCCTTGATTTTTTTTAAACGTCTCCTTTGCTTCTCTGGTGGTTCATCTTACAGAAGCATTATCCTCTTCCTAACACTGCTTGTCCTTTAATGAAGTGAAAATAAATGAAGGCAAGCGGGGAATGGGGAGAGCCTGCTGCGAGGCAGCTGGAGGGCTTGGTAATAAAAGAGGCAGGTTGATTAGTCAGCAGCGTGGCCGCGGAGCGAGCCGGCTGAATTTAGCCTCGCACGCAGCTCGTCCTCTCTGCCTGGTGGAGCAGGGCTCTGTGACCTGTGCTGTGAGCGCCGCGCCAGAGGTTGCAGAAGCAACACCTGCATCGTGCGCACGTGGGTTCCTGTCCTACTTACCTGCTTTCTTAATAATGCATTGAACTTCCCCTTTTTCTTCATCTGCCTGCAGAAACGCGGGCGTTTCTTTCCCTCTGCTGCTTTTGCAGCCTGCTTAATGAGGGTGTTCGCATGTTAGAGGTTAAGAATGAGATCTGCCTTCAGCTGCAGAGTGTGGGGAGAGGCTGCTCGGAGCGCGGGGATGCTCTCGGAGAGCTGTCCCGCAACACGGAGAGGAGCGGTACCTGTCCTGGGGGGCTTTCTGCTTCTGACTTAAATACTTTGGGTCCTTTATTCTTGCTTTCTTAAGGAGATGGCAAAATTCTGTCCTTTAGGGGAGCCCGTTTCTAGGAAGGGTGTCCTTCCATCCTTTTCATTGCTGTGTGTCTCTGCAGGGAGGCTCTTTGTCCGGTCCGTGTCTGGTGTTGCTGTGGCCACGCTCCGTATGTTCCTCCTGTTCATTTAAGGGATCACAGAATCACGGAATTGCCTAGATTGGAAAGGACTTTTAAGATCATTGAGTCCAATCATTAACCTAACACTGGCAAGTCCTTGACTAAACCACATCCCTCAGTACTACATCTACACAACTCTTAAATCCCTCCAGGGATGGGAACTCCACCACTGCCCTGGGCAAGCCGTTCAGTGCCTGAGAACCCATTCAGTAAAGAAATTCTTCCTAATATCCAACCTAAACCTGCCCTGGTGCAACTTGAGGCCTTTTTCTCTCATTCTATCACTTGTTACTTGGTTGAACAGACCAACCCCCACCTCTCCACAACCTCCTGTGAGAGGGTTGTGGGGAGCAAGAAGATCTGCCCTGA
>VWZK01009758.1:0-42935 GCA_013396935.1 Baryphthengus martii
CGTCCATATCTTTCTTGCAAAAGGGACTCTGGAATTGGACGCAGTACTCCAGGTGAGGTTTCACGAGAGTAGAGTAGAGGGGGAGAATCACCTCCCTTGAGCTGCTGGCCACGCTTCTCTTGATGCAGCCCAGGATATGGTTGGCTTTCTGGACTGCAAGCGTGCTCTGACGGCTCATATTTGGTTGTTTTTTTTTGTTTGTTTCTTTTTTTTTAATATTTATCTTAGGAAAAAAAGAAAGAAAAGTAATTTAGATTGTTTCTTAGATACTGATGTTCAATCTTTTTATTGTGCCTGTGTGTGGCATGTATAAACCAATACATTAAAACCTGTGTTTTAAAGAAGTGAAGACTCTCTGTGGTTCATAAGCTTGCCAAAGTCCTACATGTCCTTAAGTCACTGCTAAAACATTCATTTTTAAATTTTGTATAATTCTTTGCTTTGCTCAAGAAGGAATTTTACCACTTGCAAGTAGTTTTAGAGTGAGCGGAAAATAATTTTGCATTTGAAATCAGAATATCATCACAAACACTTGAAAAAGCATGATATATATTAAAAAACTAGTGTAGTATTAATTTCCCCTAAAATATTCATTCTTCCATGCAAAGTCAGAAAAACACTCCCAGAGAAAATATGCTTTCAAGAAGGGTAGAGATGGTTCAAATAACATTGTCTTTCTGTTACAGTTGTTGACGAAACCTTTGTTGCCTTTGTGGGCAACTTAAACCCACTTCTGTGTTAAAAACTAATTGTTCTGCTATGCATCCATCTGCCACCTCATGTTGCTTTTAATCTTTCAGAGAGTTTTTGACATTTAGCACTGCTTTTCATATATAATTACACTAGTATTGATAAAAAAGCTAATTTGGGCCTTGGAAAAGATTTCTACCCTTTTGTCTACTCGTTGCTTTAGAACTAATTCTTACAGAAGATAAACTACTTGAGGAAAAACACAATGTCCTATTGTTATTTTGTCCTTTTATCACCAGAAGATCAGTATGATGCTTCTTTTTATTTGTAATTTTCAAACATAACCTATTAAAACCCTCTAGACATAAAAAAATGAATAAATTGTGATTTCAGTTTTGATATTTGGGATTTAATTCAGGATACTTTTCTCAGTCAACTTTTTTCTCAAATTAAATTGTTTTCTCTTTGTTAAACTATATTTTTATGATAATATAGAGCAGCTAAACTGCATTCTTAAGACAACAGGGTATTAAACAGGTGGCATGTAATCTTTCTTTGAACATTTGTACCCTTCTAAGGTGAACACTTTAAACAATAGGAAATATTTGAAACCAGATTTCTGTATAAACTCAGGAGAGGTTATAGATTTTTTTTTCACTTTAAGGTTTTAGTTTTTAAAAATATTCTAAACATACCTATGAGATATAAAATTAAAGAATTCTGAATAAAAAAAAAAATTATCTGTTTCTTGACAGATCATACAGGATACAAGAAATTTTGACTGAAATCCTTCCTTTCTTCACTCTGGGTCTCAGTAAATTCTGTTGTTTCAGCCTTTAGCAACTTTGAGGCAAGGTGAAGAAATTATTTCCCCCCCAAATTTTAGTCATTTTCTCTTTTTTTTTTTGTGTGGGCGGGAAAGGGGATAGAGGGTGGGATAGCTTACAGGATGATAGACCTTCATAAACTTTGTTACATGAGCATAGCTGTAGGCTCCGTTCTCCTGCTCTGCTATATGAGGAACATTTATCACTAGACAAAAACTGTGGATAAGACCTGACCGCACACACACTTTAATTTACTAGCCAGCTATATCTGTTCTTGTGTGCTCATTTTAGAGCAAGTGAAAAAAAGAACAAGTCTGTCCAGAATAAGATTGATCTTATTCAAAAGTAGGAGTATGTAGAAATAATTATTGTAAAACTTGTAACTACTTATTCTTTCCCCTTAACATGTAGCGTACTTCAGACTTTCTCTCATTCAATAAGTGATTTATGACTCTTTAATTACTATAATATCAAGCACTGATTGTTTTAATATTAGCAATGTCTGTAATCTCTGTTTGTCCAGAATGCAAAAGAACATATTCAAGAATGAATAAAAGTTTTCACAGTTAGTTTCTACTTCTTCCTGATGACTTGCAGCATATAATTCTCTGTATTCATTGATGTAAGGCCAGGAGGTATTTTAGATCACCCACTCTAGCCTCTGTTATCTCACAAGTCATTTAGCCTCATTTAGTCATTCCTGTGTAAAACATAGTAGCTTTTATGTAATATAAGGATATCTTTGAAAAAGATCTTTCAGGAAGGAATCCAGTGTTAATGAGGAGATAGAGAAGCCAGTGCTGCTTCTCTCAGACAGTGCTTGCATTTACACAGTATACTGTGTGGAACAGAGCAGACCCTGTCCGTGGAGAGAAGTTCTCCCTTTTGGTCATTTGAGGCTATAATTTCTTTGCAAGAAAACAACTCTACTTCTAAAGGATGTTCCCATGAGAACTTACTGCTTCACCTTTAGATAAAGGTAAGGCCATGCAGGTGCCATAATTGCTGGTAACCAGCGGGACCTGCCTGCAGGAGCCTCTGTTACAGTAATTGGCTGAGTTTATCCTGAAGCCAAGGACTTTTCTCTGAAAAGTCATGCTGTGCGTGTGGAACAACATAGGCCTGAAAGTCACACGGTACTTGCAGCGCAGCACAGCCTCCTACCTATTCAGGCTGTTATGTGGATCACTAATGCCTGAATATGCAATGTTTTCTTGGTCAGGATGAACACAGAAGTCAAACGTTTTAAAACGTTTAGTGAAAGAGTTAGCAGAACAAATAAGACACAGCATTTAATCAGTGCAGCAAGCAAACCTCATCAAGATCAAAGCTGAAAACATCCCTCCTTGTTTCCTCCCTAATATGCTCTCTAGACAGAAATGTAGGGAAATTGTCTGATCTAATGCAATGATGATGAATGATCAGCTGCTCGTAAAACACCAGCCTTTTGTTTAAAAAAATTAAGGTGGTTGTTTTCTTTTTTTTTTTTTTTTTCTATTTTAAGCTTACAGCTTTAGCCACTGGCTTAGTGCATATGGGGTTATGGAGAAGGACAACAAAATATCTGATCTTCCAGTTTTATATCTTGCACAGATGTGAGGATGGGAATGGTGAAAAAAATCTTACTGCATTTTACTCTGCTTGTGGATGTGGGCAAGGAGACTCTATTTAGTAATTAATATCCTGGAACAAGGCAAATCAGGTTTATTTTTAGAATATAAGAAAATAATAGTAAGAAAAATATATCTTCTTTTCAAGGTGCACTCTAAAAATTAAGATCAAAAATACATGTATCTTCTCATCAAAAACTGACAGACTCTAGATACTAAGTATAAATTTCTGTATTTAAACCTCTTGTTCATTTTACCATTATGCAGAAATACGACATTATTTAAGAGCTGTAGAAAGCCACTGCAATGATATTAATAATATAAAGGTGTGATGCAAAAGTTAACCTGAGTTTTCTGAAAATGATTGATGCCCTTTGTCCTTTTCTGACCAATTGGCATTTCCCATCTAACCTTGCATATTTTGCTACTTAGTCCCTTCACTGCTGCACATCTTCTATACCTTCCTTTCTCAAACTTGTTTGAAGTGGAACTATAGATTTCTGGCCTTAAGCACAGAAAATCCAGTTGCCAAGTTCCTATTCTTGCTCCCCAGACTTTCTGAAACTTTTTTCTCCCCTGTGTACACTATTAGCCAACTGACCTGCTCCTGGCATGAGTAACAGCTACAGCATAAAGTAATTTGTGACTCAACTCCTCCTAGATCTTTGTTAAAAACCATAAGAGTAGCTGCCATTACATTCATTACAACTTTCAGGTGCATATACATTTCAATATGCACATTAGTTAGATCCTCCCTGAGTCTTCACTTCTCTAGGCTAAATAATCCCAGTATTCTCAGCCTTTCCTCATATAGGTGATTCTCCAATTGCTTAATCATCTTTGTGGGTCCGTCATTGGACTCTCTCCAGTATGTCAATCTCTCTCCTGTACAGAGTAGCCCAGAACAGGACAAGGTACTCCACATGTGGCTTCAATAGTGCTGAATAGAGGGAAAGGATCACCTCTCCTCCTGCTGCTGGCAACACGGATAAAAATGACTGTAGCAAACAGGATTGTTTAAGCCACCTGTGCATGTAGGAAGCACAATTTTATCCTAATAACAAATTAAGAAAGAGTATTGCAAGACCCATCGTGCCAACTTTAACACAAAGCCCATCTGCCACTTTTGGTGGGAATGGTGGGTCTGACAGAATAAGATTGAAAGTGTAATAATTTTAAAGGTAAGTGCAAAACCACTTTTCAGTGTTTCAGCGAACCGTGGAATATGTGTGCATTTTCTGGAAGAAGATGTTGCTGTTGTGGAATATCAGTCCTGCTCAGTGATCTGCATTTTGCAAGAGTATAAGCCAAATCCATACTATATTAATATTATACTTTAAAAACTAGGCAAGAACGTCTGTATCCATTTTCATCTCCAAGAGGTGTATTCTGGAAAGGAGTATAATGAAATCAACTTTTGCTGACACTTATCCTGCAGGACCTTCTTAAGAAAGGTGGAATGTTCATATCCCCAAAGGAAAATTGTATAATTCATCTGAAAAGCTAGCTCCTTCTTAAATCCTCACTATGGTGAATGGTCTGTTCCAGAATACAGTATCTGATTTACTAATACAATTTTTCTCACTAATATGCTCACTACATAGAAATTTTGGTGAAATTATCTAAAATGTGATGTGATCTTATCCAATAAGGGCTACTACATTGATGCTAAATACCCACATGCAAATTGGGGAACAGCTCTCTAGGTGGTAGCCCTTTCACGGTGACTTTGATGTTGGCAATATGTGCTGATGAGGGCTGACTTCTGTATGAAGTCAGAGTTCATACTCTTCTGTATGAACAAGAGCACAACTTGCAACGCATCAGAAATAATAATTCTGTTGCTTTCAGTGCTGGAGACTGCACTCCAAGAAAAACTGGAGCCAAGAGTCCTGAGGAAATCAGAATCAACAGAATCCTAGAAAATGTAATTTTTTGGAGTGCAGCCAAAGAAATAAAGCCCAAGGGGGAACATGAGAGCAGTTTAAAATTACATAACACTGTTGTAAAGATGCAGGGAATAATCTGTTTTCCATGTCCAAGAGGGAGGTGGTAAGAACTAACAGATTTAAATTGAAGAAGATTAAATATTAGGAGTATGAACTAGCAGTAAGAATAATGAAGTAGTAAGTGAGGTTGCTTAAGAAGTTGTAGACTCTTTATTATTACATGTCTCTCAACAAACACCTGCCAAGCACGATGTAAACTATTGCTCCTGACTGAGGAGAGTGGTTATGGTGATGTCTCAAGAACCATTTTGACAAGTTTGTATGTCTACCATTCTATGAATCTATGACACAGGTCAAATACTCTTACAATTACAACTTGCATTTCATTTTTTTTCAGCAGTGATATGTTAATCATTCTCATCAGTACGTTGAGGCTATATATGTTGTATGGGGCTCCCAGAATATTATTTAGTAGTATGCAAAGAAACTTTGAGTAAGAGGAGAAGCAACATGAAAGGAGTAAAAAATACAGAGCAGAGAGCTCTATTTAGTTAGTAAGTAGCTGACTTTAAATGTTCATATTCATGCTGTCGAAGGCTCCAAGCAAGACTTGTCACGGTCCACTCAGTGGACGCGTGATGGTTCGTTTGTTGTGATCTCAAGGCGCAAAAAATCAAGGTGACCACGCCAAGGGGTTATGCTTCAATCAAACAGTGCAACTTTATTGTTCTTGCCCGCAAAGCGGCACGCGATAGGCAGAAAGAGTGAGGGGGAAAAAGAAGGTAAAGTAAAGAGAGGGAAAGAGGATTATAGCTACCACCACAGGTCCAAGGCGTCCTTATGGTCCCAGGTCCAGTCAGCGTTCCGCNGATGACAATGTTGAGACAATACTGTTCTTCGGACCGACTCTTACAGGACTTCACTCTCAGGTTGTCTTCAGACAGATGTTCATGTTGCCAGTTAACCTGATTGATCACTGAAGTACCACTCAGTCAAATGAAATCAAATTAGATCTTGAATGATGTAATTCTTATGTTACTGTATGCAGTGCCAAGTATCTAAAAAACATTATAAGTAAAGTTTTGCTTTCAAGAAGGCTTTCCAAAATGGCAGGTGAGGGTTTGGTGTACGTCATGTGTTCCAGCACTGATGAAGATCTTTGAACCAGAGACACAATGTAATAGATGATGATTTGCGCTTTGAGTGTGGTTGCTGTCACCATGTAGAGGTGACTGATTCAGGTGGGGTAATAAATTCTACCAAACTAAGTACACTGGTCCCAGCTGAGCATTCTGATAGTAGAAGGAAGCCCCAGACCTGACCAACTGTTTAGTAACTGGTCGTTAAGTAGGGTGAAATGTAGCGGTGCACAATCCAATGTACATCATCTTTTGCAGCTGCAAGACGGGTGTCCCTTGAAGCTTAAGATGCTAAGGGAAGTCTGACTGAGCACGCACTACGTACGTACTGCATATCCCATTGCCAATAAATATTTTTTTCCTTTTAAATATCTTACAGGTTTATCACAACAATCTGCTCAAAACTACATGCTCATTTCAAACAGTTGTTGAAATCTTTACCAATCTTTTCCAGTATCTACTTTCCTACATTTTTTAGGAACACTGAACTAGGTCTTCTGATCCTCCATAGTACAGGTCAGCTCTTGTTCTGACAATGCTTGTTCCATCTGTCACTGAACACAGTTTGCTTCTCATAAGGTCTGAATTAGCATTAGGATTTCTTTTGACTTCACCAAGTTACACTTTTCGACTGGGTTCATATATTAACACAAATTACATTTTTAAAGTGTCTTTCTTCGCGCAGTTTGTTTTACCTCGTAAATCTGTAGTGCTGCACCTCATTCATCCCATAGTACAAACAGCTCAACTCCCTTCACAGAAGTCTAGGTGCCATGCCTGACCAGCACCACCTGCTGAAGGAGAGAACCCTGCAGAACCTGTGGACTCTGGAGCATATTGAGCAGCTCCACTGAAGTCGTATGTGTAACAAAAAGCATATGCTTACATTCTCTTGTCCCAGAAAGTTCAATACTTTGAAAGACCAAGTCCAGACGAAGGGTAATAGCTGTAGAGTAGCAGAATGCATAAGCAGTTGCGGCATTGATCTTAGCTCCTGGGGGCACTTTGCACCTTCTGTAGGGTGAAAAATGGAGGGAAGGCAGGCAAACCTTCTTATCCTGGCTGCCAGGAACATAGTCAGAGAAACGACTGTCATTACGACCACTGCAGTAGTGAAAAGGGTTATTTGGCCCATAAAATGACTTTCTTTAGCTGACAAAGTCTGCCCTCTCCAATGTAGCAATCATGAGACATAAAACTGGGAAGTGCAGAAGAGGCCAAGATATTCTTGTATTTTCTCTTAAAGATCCGCGCAGAAAGATGGTAGATTTTTGACAGCCAAATGAACGTTTCAGTGTTCAATGCAATACATGTAATGCTGATATGCAGCACTGCTCCATTAACTCGAGATATTTCAATGAACCAGGCAGTGGGAAGAGTCTCTCTTCTTATATCCATTGCTGAGATCATGCAATGGGGAGGAGACAAAGGCAAGAAATGTCTGTCTTTCACAGGTTCGATGTGCCTAATGTTGAACCTCCAGAAAATGTGGATTGATTTTCAGGTGAGCTGTGGTGCTGAAAATATTGCTTATCATGTGATCTAGTATCTTTTCATTAATCATATATTTCTTAGTCTATGTGCAGCTAGCTTTTCTTTGTTTGGTTGGTTAGTTTTGGGTAGGTTCTGAAGCACAGCAGAGTACTGTATATATACATATCATATATACTAGTGTGAAACATCAGCTCTTAAAAATCAGGCTATTTTTAATTAGGTAACCAGTTAAAAAGTGCCGGCCTATTTCTAGGTGTCCAGGTGGACAGGACTGACATGTACTCTTCCTTCTGTTATACTTTCACGCATCTAACGTCATCCAAGCATGTAATAATATACAAAACATTTCAAATGTACTTTTAAAATTTGCATTTTATTAATCCATTTTCTCAATTAAAACCATTTATTTTATGCTGGACAGTACAGGAGTTCATTTGAGCCACTAGATTTAGTGTTGAGTTGACTCTTTGAAATTATTTACTTGTTCTTTTTTTACATGCATGTGGAAATGCATTTCACAAAGTGACACGTGATATCGCAAGATCTGCTTTCCCAAACAATTCCTACTCCAGCCTTCAAGAATCAAATGTTTCAAATAGTTAATAACTCAGATTCTATTGTTAACTGCATTTATTCAAGACCCAAATACTTGTTCTAGAAGGAGTTGAATCACCATAGCCATTGTATGATCATAATTACATATTTAGTAGAAATTATCTTCTATTGTGTTCTATTCTATCCCTATTTCAGTGTCATCAAGACAGCTTCTGAATGCTAATAGTGCAGTAAATGGCATAATATTTAGTGCGTGGGTAGTCTATACTTACTCTACTCATAAATAGATGTATTAGGTGCGATTTGTCTAATCAAATACTGTGTATGGGATGTGTGTGTCTAATCTGAATGGGACCCTTAGACTCTTTTTATAAACAGCGAAAGAACTGTAAACGAGTATGATCCATTTCAATCTAATACCAATGTTTGATTCAAAATTCAGCGCTGCTTTTCTATACCAGTGATAGTAGAAAACAATTATTTCCTGGTGTTACTGACTGAGTAGTAGTTTGAATAGACTTTTTGACATAAATAGGATCATTCATGCAATACAGTATGAATTGAGTTATGGTCAGGTAGGATGTCAGGATACTCACAAAATATTGCTGAGCTGCAGCTGAGAATAAGCTACATACTTATACTCACTATTGATAATTTAGTCACCCTTTTATGGGAGATGACAGCCTGGTGTAATGGTGAACACAAGCTAAGGATGGTTTTCCCATACCTCCAGGGGAATTTTAGGCATTGAATTACAAATTCAAGTCTTGGGGAAAATAGTGCTTAAACATAAAGTAGAAGAGATAGACTCCCTCGCTCAGTCAATTGAATCTGTCACAACAGATCTTTTACCTGCTTGAAGACAGATTGCATCAAGGGTTTTTGCAGACTTACTGAGTGCTTGTCACTGGACTGTTCATTATTGTTGATTGCAGTTTGCACTCACAGCAAATTTCATTACAACTTGTTTCTTTTCCAAGAAACAGATGGTATTTTTCAACAGAAAACAATTATCAATTTTTTTTGGAACCCGTTCTAATAAAACGGAAAAGTTCTTCAAACTACAGAAACTTTTCACTTTATTGAAGTTTTGAGTTGACTCATTGAAAATACTCTAGTTTTTGAAATGTTTTCGTTTATGTTGATTTTTGGAGAAAATGGCTGTTATCTTGGAGTGGGACTGTGAGCTTTGCCTATGTGAAGGATCCTCCACTGCAGAAGATGAATGCTCAGAAACTTGTAAAAACAATCTTCCTTAAGATGCATAAACCAGGAGGTAAACTCACAACAACTTGATCTTCAAAGATTTCCTAAAAATGTATTGTGCTGCTTTTCTAGTTATTTAGATGCAGCCCCACTAAGTGGCTAGTTATCTTACTAAAGGTGAAGTAAATGTACTACCACAGTAATTTATTTTAAGAATTCACTGATGAAATAATGAAACTTAGAAAAATGGTTACTAAGGACATTTTCACTTGTGCTTTGTGCTGGAGGTTGTTGGGTAAATTAACAAAATTACCTTGTGCTGTGAAAATACAGTGAAAAGAAGGAGTTCCTGCTAGAATAGAAAAGTGGTATAAATTTTTACCAAATATGCTCCATCAGATAACTGGTTGTTAAAGTAGTGCAGAAAGTCAAAAGGCACAGTAAATATGTCTGATGAGCACAGTCTGTGATGCCACAGCTGGACTAGAGCACCACTCACGTTGGTCCAATTATCTCTGCTTGTAGTACAAGCCAAAGAATAGGCAAACTAGCAAATATGGTGTTCACAAGGCTGTGTGAGGAAATGCCAGGCAGCATGTACATTTTTAAAAATCTCCAATTACATTTCAGCAACTAATTTTATCCTCCTCTAAAATCAGATGGAAAAATTGTAAGTTTAAATATTTCTTTGGTGTAACTGTAGATTTATAAGGATTAGGCCTTAAATTCCTAATCCTTACAAGTTTCTTGTACAGTAGAATCCTGAACGTGGTATTGGTAAAAAAGTAAATGCATTCTCTTTCTGCTTGTGTAGCTCTGCTTCCAAAGCATTTATATCACTGTTTCAGTAGTTAAATTGCACTTTTTTCATCCACACAAATCCGAAGGTGTAGAAAACAGTGCTGAAAAAACCCAGATCCTCTTCTCCTCTCAATTTTTTCTGACACTACTACTTATTGAATTTTTAGATTATACACATAAACTTTAGAGAAAATGCTCCAGTAATGCAACTGTTAGTTCTATTTCCAGCTAAAAAAAAGGATTTAATTTATTTTTTTTTTTTCTTTTTTTTTTTTTTGTTTTTGTCAGACTTTACCCCAATTTATTTGTGTAGAACAGATTATGAGACTATTCAAGTTAATTTTGTTCTCTTTTGCTGCTGGTCTAATGAATGGCAGCAGTTAAAAGCACCACTGATGAAAAAAAAATGGAAAAAGCCCCTCCTCTAGTTTAGATGAATACATTTGTTATTAATTCTTTTCTCTCTGTATTTTTTCTCTTCCTTAGTGAAAATACCTTCAAGAAGATTGTGTTCTGGTTCTTCAGATACCAAAGAATCGCATTGTCCTCCTTACTTTATTTCACCTTCTCTCCTGTCCTTTACCACGATTTCTGAATCACAGAATGGGAGAGGGAGATGAGTTTTGGCGACTGAAGGTGAAAAGGAGAGGACTGAACTGAATGCTCTCTGCTCCCTGCTGAATGCCAGCACTTCTACCCTCTTCTGTATTCCCAGTCCAGAAACCTTTCACCACTCCTTGGTGGGTGAAAGAAGTGCTGAGAAGGGGTATCTGCCTGGGTCACTTAATATTGTTGGTCTTCACTCCTGTTCCTGTCCCTACCCCTCAGTGACACTGCTTCTAAATTCTTGACAATGGGCCTTATTTAAAATTTATCTTTCTCTTTCTCTGAGGTGTTTGTACATGAAGAAATTAGGAAATCCAGGCTCATATGCAAGACTTCTGTTTTGATCCCACATCCTGAGTCAGACAGATGGCTTGAAATCTGGTGAGGTGCATCTTTGCTAAAACTTTAGCTTTATCCAACTAATTTGCTGAAGTGATGGGTGCAGGTTTAAGTGTCTTTGTTTTTCATTTTTAGCATGTGGCTTCAAAGCTGACCGAAGCCTCTCCAGATCTCAAACCATGCTGGAGACAGTGCAGTCCATCATATCACAAAGTCAAGATAAATGTTCATTGTCTTCAAGCAGTGATCTACAAAAAGCTAGGGAACTAACTCTGGTATTCTCATTTCTTTGCAGGAGACCGAAAGATAGGCCTGTGGAAATATTCAAACATCTAAATCCAGATAACTGAATAGGCAGAAGCAGGTGCAGAAGTGTCTTGTTGAATGAGAGCTCCAAGTAGAGTATATTTAGAAAAGACAATACTTGCAATATAGGAAAATCTGTTTCTCTGAAATAACTATGTCCACAAAAAGGTAAAGGATGTCAATATACAGTCTGTAAAATGATATAGTAACCACTGAGGATATCCCCTAGCAGAGTTTGTTGCATGGCTCAAGAATACAAGGAAGTGCAGAGATATTGTTACACAAATCCCATGCGAAAAGAATACTTTAAAATGAAAACCTCATTGAACAGAAATGCCAGAAATACTTATCATAAAAGGAGGAAACAATTACTTTCATCTTGAAGAACTTATTAAAAATACTTTTAATAAGGCTTCTAGTATTTTCACTTTTCAGTATAAATGACTGAAAGAAAACACAAACATGCTAGCCTTCACATCCCTCCTGTTGCATAAAGTATTATATGGAAAAGATGTAGGATGAAATTTAAAATTGAAGTTTAAACTGAAACTATTGGCCCGAACAGTTCATACAGCTATGGTGTTACTTTCAGAGATGCTTCTTTTCAGTTTGTTGATTAGGATGTCCAATTAAATATCTTTTATAATCTCACATGACATCTAAGCTTTGACATCTAATTTTCTGGAAGCAATTTCAGGTCCACAGTGTCTTGCAGTACAGTCAGGGCTGGCTTCCTGATGATTTGGAAACTCTCAGCTGGAACACTGATTTAATGACAATATTTTCCCCCTTAACCTATTGCAATAAGTTCAAATACAATGAAATCTTGAAATGCTGGACTGAAATGCTGGACTGAATGGTGGTTGCAGTACAATGTTAGTAGTCTTGATAAAAGTGCAACATTGACTACATGCAAAATAAATAAATAAATAAAAATCTGAAGGCATGAGTGTACCCATTTTCTGTACAGATATTACTCACCAGATTTCAATTAACTATCTTGAAAGAAACTTTTTGAAATTATAGCTTTTGTGTAGCTTATGGTTATAGGTGATGATGGAGTAGCAAAACTACACAGAAGATACATCTTACCAACAGGGGATGAACTAAATGTTCTACTTCGATTCCAGTAATATTTCACCTTTAGATGATCTTCTATTTTTTTTTTTCCCTAGATCCATAATAGCATTCTTCCTTTAGATCCAGATTTTCTTCATCAATACTATTTCAACAGAAATACATACTAAATCATCTCCTTTTCAGGTTTTAGAGCTATTTAAAATTCAAAAGGACTGTGATCTTCCTTCCACACCCCCTCTCCCTCTATAGGCTGTTTTTACTTTCCAGTGAACTGCTTAGTCTAGTCTTGTGGGAAACAACATAATAGACATCAGATGGTCCAAAACTTTAAAGAGAAAGAATTATTTCTATCATATTCCTTTTTGGAATTTCATTAACATAGAGAATTTAGTAGCTAGTAAATAGAAAGTTTGAATATTTGCAGAAATTTCTTTGAAATACGTACATTTTATTTTCAGATACAGAAAATTAAAGCAGTATGGAAAAGGTGAGAAAAACACTGAACTGTACACTATTTTATTACTGTTCCACACAAGAGGAAATTCAATGTCCTGTTGACCTTGCTGTTGTTAGGATAATTTCATGAAACTGTGCTTCTGTGGTTTCATTTCACTACTATGACGTCAAAAGCATAAAAACTTTGAAAGTGGAGGTGTGACAGGCAGAAGGTAAAAACCTCAATGATACTAAAAAAGACTTTTGTCATTGTTAAAAGTGTTAAATATTGTATCACAAGTTACTGAGCAACTGATGTAACTTGCTGAATAGGTAAAAAAGTTTGAGAAAAATCTTTGTGGGAAAAACTTGCGTGTAGTGACCTGCTTTGATTCAAAAGGCTGCGCAAGGAAAAAAAAAAAGTAGAATAACTGAAACTGTAAAGTCACAGTTGTAACACAGAACCAAAGATGACAGACACATGCAGGCATAGACTGGAACAGTGAGCTAACAAACTTGCAGTTAACAGGGACATATTTTGGTAATACTTGATAAGTCATCATGTATGTAGTTTGTTAATTAATTAATTAATTAGTTTACTTTTAATGACAAGGCCTGTAGGTAGACTTAAGACTTTTAATAGACTAATTTATGCACTGGGGAAAATAGACAATCTTTTCAGATTGTTCAGATCTTGTATGTTGAAATCTTATTATTTTGCAGCTGTCCTATAGGTCTTCACAACAATATTTCCTCCGCTCGTAAAGTTTATCATGAATATTCCCTTAGACTACTATGGTTACAATGACACCATCGCAAATGTTTTATCATGCATTTTGTATGTAAAGGTCTGGCTTTACACTATGCATGGTGATTTCAAACTAAGTTTTCTGTATGTGTGAGACCCTATGGGACTGACAGATGCCACATGATGGCAAGAGAAGACAGGACATGATAAATAAAAAACTTGAATTGTTTTTGATCTTCTTCTCAGATAGGTCAGGTGAAATGATTGGACAACAGTGATGTGCCTGTAAAAGCATGTAATAGAACAGAAAAAAAGAAAATAACAAAATATTTAGGTTGATATCGTTGATCACAAAATAAAAATTGCAAGAATACCCATTACAAAGGAAGGAAACTGCATTTTATAAAAGGTGTCTAGTACCAAAAGTCAGAATTTCTTTTACTCAAACAGTTTCCCTAACATTCCAAACCTGTTATTATAATTGATTATGTTTTTTGTCACAACATTATTTAATTAATATGATAAGAGTTCTTAATAAATTATATTAGATTGGCATGTAGGAGAATACAAGAAGCGTGCATAGACAAAATCTGAGAAGATGTTAGTTCTGGAAAAGGACTGGAGATAATTTAATACAGACGAGACTGCTATTTTCAAAGAATTATGGAACATTCTGATATATTTGAGCTCTAGGAGTGATCTAGTCTTTTATATTTACGATTTAAATGCTTAGTATTCACATAACTGAAGATAGTACTGAAAGACTTTACTACTTTAGCAGTACCTTCAGTTAACAGCAACTTATGACACAAAACATTCAATTTCTGCTTCATGACCTTCACATTCTGCAAAATGTTAGGATGAGTATTAATCTATGAGATTAAAGTGGACAGTCTTTGAACTGAAAGCAGAATATTAAATGCAATAATTCACATGTCATAAAAAGAAGAGGACGTTAAAGGCAGTGTGTATATTTTCTCTTTTTTTTTAGCAGAAGTGAGTAGGGTAGGCACATAGTCCTCTGCACTTGGTACCTTTTCATTTCCAGATGAGGTCAGATTAGATACTAACATGACCACTAATTCACAGTTTAACAACTTTTTGGAGAAGAATAGTGTCAGATCATCTTAGAATAAATTTAACAAATGTAAAGAAACCTAACAATTATTTTCTTCCTTTTTATTTTTATCCTTTGCATGTCTGGAATCCGACATACTGGGACTAACAGTAGGTCTGAATGAAAGCTACTGTGTGCAAACAGTACAAGACAGAGGCTGAAAATTTCCATTGCCCTGAGTCTTGGTACAGTTTTGTGACTGTCAAGGTCACTGCGCTCTGTAAAGTAGTTTGAAGGGAGCCACCGCACTGCCTTGTGATGTCTTTGACATGATATAACCACGAGACTCCTGGAAACCAGCACCAACTAACCTCATTTTGATGCTGTGCAGGGCAGTTGACACAGGTACAGCCCTCGTCAGCAGGGTCTTCTGGTGGAGACCCTGGCAGAGGGGTGTTTCTCACCACATTGCTGCCAGATTAAGAGTGTGATCGGTTAGGGCCCCTTCCGATATGCAATGAGAGATCTACAACTGAGATATCAGTACTCATTGCCACCCAGATGGTGGGTGATAAGGTTTGTTGTTCTACCTTGGCCCCACACCCACCTGCTTGCTCCCTACAGCAGGAAAAAGGACAAGTGGAAGAAACCGACCTCTAGCAACAGGAGCTGATAGGTAAGTGAGGAACCATTAAGACTGAAAGGAAATGGGGAAGATGTAACGTACGGAGAAAACTCATTTCATCCATTTATGAATTCATAATTCTTCAAATAATAGCAAAAAAACCCAGTTAAATGAAAGCTCTAAAGGTCAACAATTTACACAAAAAATGGAAGAAGGAATCTTTGGGGCATATATATATGTATTATAATATCTAGTTTATGACCAAAAAAAAGAAATTCTACAAAAATCTACAAAGTGGATGAAAAATTTCATTCCATCCTTTTCAACTACATTGTACATATCTTTTCATGCTTTTGTGGGAATTAGATTGGCTCAGTTTTCTTTAAAAACACTGAAAACTCAATAGTCACAGAAATATTTTGAGTGTAATTTTCTGAAATAGATAATTTCATAATTAATTTCTTGGTGATTGAGTATTAACATCCTCTTTACCTAGTTCCATCCCATAGACTTCTTGTTACAGAATTTACAACCCATGCATGTTGATAAGATAAAACTGAGAAATATTTAAATACTGGTGATATTTTCACTAAATTTTAGTGCTTGTACAGCAGAAAAAAAAATGACTGCCCAACAAAACAAAACAATCCAAGTTAGTGTAATATGAATGTTAAGATGCTTTCAGGAACTGCCTAAGAAGGCGCCCTTATTCTATAGGGTTATCATCTACATGTGGAATCCTACAGTGCTTGTGCTCATCTGTATATGAGAGCTGATTTGGAATCTACATCATTCTTGCAGAAAACATTTTTCCCCAGTAACAGAAGAGACTAATTCTCTGTCTCTCTCAACCTATACCTTACCTAGAAATAACTCTATCAGTGACCTATTTATGTTCACAGATCAAGGGAGAAAATAGCAGAAAAAGACACAAAAAACTGTACAAGTAACAGTCTTCATAATAATGTGGTTGGTTCCTTCCTAAAAGATTTTTAAGAAAGCTAGGTGTGGATATATATGAATGATATGTATATATTGATGAAAGTATTAGAAAGAAAAGATCAGAGTTTGGTGGCAGTATTCTAGATTTACATTCTTAAAACACATGGAGCCAGATAGGTGTTTATAGTATCAACTGCAATGTGTGCAAATTGAACGTTGCATTTTGTTTTCAGATGTTTTGATGTGTATCTACATTCATTTAATGTGAATTTTTTTCAGTGCAGTCGAGAGCAGAAACTTAGCCAATGACTGACTGCATTCACCAAGATGATACCTCAAGATCAATTACACGCTAGGTTAAGTAGTCCAGTACTAGTACCAGCAGATAATTGGAAACATCCAACAAGACAGCAGTAACTTCCAAAACCTGCCATTCTTTTTCCATGTTACTGTATCTGTGTAAATATATAGCTATGCTTGTATCTTTTATACGATATAAATAACTGATACAAGTCAGGGGATCTTTGTCTGTGACAGTGTTGGCAATGTGTCCGCAAGACCTTGGGTTGTTGCTCAAGGTCCTATACTTGTTTTTCACAGAGCTGGTTCACCAGCCTGTCAGAACAAAGTGCCTGCAGCATCCCAGTTGCTTGGTAATGTTGCCCTTGGGCCAATGCAGATTGGGAACCATTGCATAAGATCAACAAAGATTTATATTTCAGGTGATAAGATTCAATCATGCTTGAATGTATGAAATAGATTTCTTTAATTATTCAAGCTTTGTGACAATCAAGGTCTTCTCACCAAATAAGGTTAAAGTAATGGCTATTACTGCTAGAAAAAACAAAAGGCTTTTCTGATATGCGATATCTTAAAAAGCTATGTCTAATTTCACACAGTTATTCTCAGTTCTCATGATGGTGACAGAAAAACCAGAAATCCTCTACATTTGCAACGGTAGAAGGACTCTGTAGCATTCTTGGTACAGCTACCTCTCCTGTTTCACTGGCTGCCTCAGGGAGATAGCTTCTGACACTGATACTGCTTATAGGATCTGTGTGATTGAAGGTAATTTACAGGCTTCTCAGGTTCTTAAAACTTGTGATTACTCCTGCTTTACACAATATTTGACCTCTTAGTCTCCGTGTAAGCAAGGCATACTATACATATTTTGCGCTTGCTTTCATTTTTTAAGTGATGCAAACAACATCTCCACGCAGAGTAAGTGAACAATATTATAACTTTTAAAAATTGACAACGGAGTTGTTTCCAAAGAATGAACGCTGAAGAAAGTTACAATGGACATTATAAAAAAAATCAGCTAATCAACTGTGAATTAAAGGAAGTATTTGTGAGAAAATGAAAGTGTGTAAGATGGAAATAAGATGTGTGTGGGAAGCACAGAAAACTGACATTAGCAGCTGACATGGGGTAAGAAAAGTACTTAACCAGGCCCCTCTCTTCCCACTGCCTGCAAGGAAGGTGACAGGGTGGGACATTCTATCTTGTACTGTGCCCACCATACACCCTGTGAATCACCTCTTAGACATGTCTACTGCCTGCCGTTAATGAAAGACTGAACTTTAGCTAGTGCCTACAGTTGGGTGATGCAAAAACTCCTTAATGCTTTCCTATGCTTCTCAGCATACACTTCTCCTTAGTAGGAAGGTTTCAGTGAGATCTCCCTCTTGTTTCTGTCTACTCACGCTCACAAGACACCTGACCATAAAATCATTGGTTATTTGCTCTGCCATTTAGAGTACATGACTATATATTGCACAAAGTTTTTTGAGAGAGGTTCACATGCACAAAAATTTATTATCAGGGTCTGTAGCTGATGGCATATAATTACTTTAAGGGAAAAATCAAAATGAAAGGATTGAGAGTGGAAGAGAAGCAATGAGGGCATTCCAGATAAGTATTCTTCTCTGGGTCTCTTCAGTGCAGTAGGTGGCTTGCCTTGTAATGCTCTTTCCACAGTATCAACACAGTTTTCATTAGAACTCACTTCTTACCACTTGCTCCTGCCTACAAGACCGTTGCTTTGCTGAGGCTGTGTGTTGACTTTCTGTTAAGTTTGGGGCATGCATGTTTTAGGGTCACTAATGTCAACCAGAAACTTTGACCACAGGGTAGGAAAAGGGAGGGGAAGAAGGGGTGATTCTCACGCTGGTGGCAGACAGTTCCCATGAGAACCCACTGGAACAACACTTAGGTTTGCAGGTGCAGGGCCCGGAGGATAACAGCGCAAGATCCACAAGCGTGGGAACAAGGGAAAGTGCTGCCCCAGAGGCTCTGGAAAAGGCTGCCACAGTGGCTTGAATGACTGGGCATAGAGCTGCCAGCAGAAAGCCAGCTACAGAGCTTCTGAGAGAGGGCTATTAGCCATGCAAAAGGCTGAGGCTCTTAAGGCACCGTGTGACGCATGGCTTAGCGGATGATACTGCCTTTGCTCAAAGCTCCAGACAGAGCCCAGTGCGGCTCAAAACTTATCTACAGTGAATGTAACCCATTGTGATAGCAGCTGCAGCCTAGAGGTTATCGGGCTAATGTAGTTTGTAATAAAGCTAGCTACATTAATGGGCATCAAAGATAATTAAGGGAAGAAATGACATGTGCAAAGGAACCCTCTAGCCTCGGATTGTACTGAATCCACATCTTCCAGCTTCAGAGGTGCCTGTCTCTGCCTGTGTGTTGTCTGATCCTGGATCCTTTTGCTGTGTGGACACAGCTGAATTTTCATAGGATTCCCACAAAAGTAAAGGATGGGTTACTAATGATGCCTTAAACTCTGGTCTGCATAGAAGTGTATTTCCTTACGTATTATTGGATGGCTTTCCACACTTTCTGGATTTGCTGGACATTTTAATGTATTGATATGTGAATATAAAGGACAATTTCCCTGCGTTTCCATTTCTCATTTTTAATATTCATCTGAGCTAAGGAAAAAATGTCAATTAATGAGTTTAAAGATAAAAAGTAAATCATTAGGCTGGATGGAATGAAAACAGTACCACAAATTCAATTCAATGTAAATGTAAATGATTCTTTTTCTTGATAGAACTCAAACTTATTCCAGCCTGCTGGTGTTTTGACTTACCCTTCCCCAGACAATAAGAAATTAATCTCACCCTAAACACTTACCAAACAGCTTTTGTCTCCATTCTTTTACAGCAGTGGGTTTCATTGATTGTTTCATTTTGGATGTAATTTTCAATCTTGCCAATTGTCCGATGATAGATTTATGAAATGAAACGTGAGTGGTGCATTTGGGAAAACATACTGTTTCAAAAATGAGGGATAATTTCCACTTCAAATAGAGAGTGGAACTTAAAGGCAGACATGTGCCCTCATCTGACAAAGCAATTATCTATAATGAAAAAGTCTTTTGTTGGGAAAAGTCTGGAGAATACTTACCTGAAACAAACAGTAACAGGACTGTCTGAACTGCATCTCTGACACAGAGAGCTGGAGAAGGAGGCAGTCACAGAACCTGCAGAGGTCTCAAAAAGTACAAGGCATCAGTTATGTGGTGCCTGTTACCGATGCTTATTACCACATTTCTTTTCCCCTTTCTGCCAAATTTGCTGTTACAATGCTACCTGGAGGAACATCTGTGAGACCAGCCATCACTAAAGTACACAATGTGATTGTGACAGCCCAGGTGACACTGGAAAAGAAAATATTTCATGGGAGCAAGTGCTCCTAGATAATATTGTAGCTAGCTGCATGTCATCTTGTCTAATTTCTAGCAAGGCCATAAACATGTGGTTGTAATTCAGTCATGCATAATAGGACAAGGACAGAGGAAATGTGTGTTAGAGTTTGGATTTTTGCTCACTTTTTTTTTCTTGCCTATGGACATATTTTAACCTATTATATTTGTCATCCTATGGTTTAACATTGTTATTTTTATATTGTCATAGTATAGTATACTTACACTACTATCGTTATTGATAGCACAAATTAGTATAAATTATTTGATTAATGTTAATTGTTATGATATAATCTGAATTGGCTTAAAACGTACTGATGTTAGGATTGCCCCAAGAGGCAGCAAAATATGCCACACTTGAAGACAAACGAAGGGCTACTCAGGAGACTGATCTTTTACCTTTTCATCTGGCTAGAGTATTTGTGACTGTTTGTGAAATGAAGCAAGGATCAACAGAAAAAGAAGTGTGAAGAATGAGTAAATGGATTAGTCCATGGCAAATTAAGTGGTTCTGGTTTTATATAACTGAAAGACCATGACTTTCATAGAAATACGGCCCCATCCTTCTAGTGATACTGCCTTGGTAAATATTTCCTAGAGCAACATTACAACAATGGGCAAACCAGGAACACATTTTCTCATGCCTGTCTTTCTTGGATGCTGCAAACACTTGGGACACCTGCGTGTTTCTTCTCAGCCGTCACAGAGCTACTTGCTCCAGATTTATCTTCCCAGTTTCACCTCTGCATTTATGTGCTTGGAGCCTTAAGGGGATAGACTAAATAAACACTTATGCAGCCCCTAAAATTGACTGGTAACAGACTGCAGGAACTTGCTCAGGGAACTTTTCCCATGAGCAGAGACACTTTGCAAAAACGATATTCACAAAAGGCAGTGATTTACTGGCTATTGCAATAGACAACAGACGGCTAGTACTATCAAGCCCCTAGGCTAAGTGTGTACTCTTACTACCTCATTATGGCACACGAGTCTTCGCTGGACAACTGGGAGAGAAGGGGACATTTTCAGACTCCCTGATTTTTATTAGTATTTTATACTTCTTTGTGCCAATGTTTCTCTTCTTGAACCTTTGAGCTGCTGCATTCACATCAACAATCTCATCTCTGCTTCAATTTATCTTAGCTTTCTTCACACACTTGGTTCTACTCTAGGTACTTTCACACAGCTTACCATTTAGCAACTTTCTTAGGAGGCTGAGACAAGATCATATATCTGTGCCATGCCAAAAGTATTCCTTGGATCACAGGCAACTGAACCCCTACCAAGGGGTTTACACCTTTTCTTATAGCCAAAGTTCATAGAAGGAGTATTGAGAAACAGGTACTCTCTGTGAGAAGAGACTCAAACAGTGGCATTTTCCTATGAGATGTGCCTCACGACCTCCTATCACAGAAAGAAAATCCAATACAGGCATTATCAGATGCATCCTATGTGCCATGAAGGAATAACGAATGCTGTGACTTCTGAATCTGCATCAGTTACTTTGAAAGGGTAAGCCTTGGCTTTTTTCTTTAAAATGTCATAGGCCAAAACATTCCCTTGCCATTTTAAAGAAATCACTAGCATTGTTAATTGTAATATTCATCTTCAATTTAAGTCAAGACGCTTATTGGAAGGTTCCAAGTAACAATGCTAGTGTAGGACGTCATACTAGATTCCCTTTTCACCCATCTCACCATCTCTCATGTCTCACCAGAGACTGCAATATAAGAGAATAAGAATATTTGGGCTCAAGGAGATGCTCCCTGAAATGTAGAGTTCTGATTTCACTTCGGCTAGATTTGCATAATGATATTTTTGTTGAACAGTCAGATTTACTCTTCATGTACATGGTGGTAAATTATATTAGAATTGTCTGTGTGAACCTATGTGCATCCTTGTCCAGAGAACAGGTGCTGTGAGTTGCTTCTTATGAAATTTTCTTTTAACTAATAGGCAAAAGTTCTGCTACCAAAGTTTCATCCAACTTTAATCCATGCAATTCATGCAATCTGTCTGTGGCACAAACTTGAATCTGTACTAAAAAATGTGTTTGATGTCAGTTTAGGAAAGTTTCTCATAAATTTTAATATGCATACTCAAATTGAATAGCTTTTACAGCTTTTCTTCATGTTTTTTTATTTCATATTAAAGTACGTAATGGAAAAGCAAACTTTTACGCATTGTACAACTCATAAATTGACCCCTAAAGCTCCATGGAGAGAACAGCTGGTTTTGCCACTTCTTAAGATCTTATAAAGAAATTTGTTTTGCAAAAAGAAATGTTGAAATGCTGAATTCTCTGTTGGACCATTGTGTGACTTGGTTCACTCCTGTTATGAAGCAGAGGATTTATGGGAATAAAAACCTTATCCAACAATATGACAGATACTTATTTGTGTGTGGTAGTGATTTTCTTCAGTTCAGACTTTTACTAGAAGTGCCTTGCTAGGTGTGACCTGCTCCTGTCTTCCTTTAGAAGTGCTTTTATTTTTGAGAAAAGTGAAAGAGAACATGAAGCTGTGCGATGTTGTATTAGACGCAGAATTTACTAAGTCTTAGTTATATTTCTTGCTTTTATTGTGAATGTGGAAGATTTTACAGTCAAACAAAGTCTGATGTTCTCTGTCAATTTTTTTTTGCAAAATAGCTGGTTTAATCTTTTCACTTAATGAAAACTCCCAGGTGTGTTCAGAGGTGCTTAACAGAGGTGCTGAAACTAACAACCACTAAGCAGTTTGGGACCTGTCTATCCTGGCTATAGTGTCATAATTGGTATTACCAGTGATAAAACAAATGGAAGAGAAGTATTTTGAAGAGTTTTCCTGAGATAAGTGCATTTAAGATGGAAAGACTTGCCTCAAAATAGAAAAGAAAGTAATTTGAAAAAACCCCTAAGTGTCTATTTTAAGACATGGCTTTGCTTGGGACATAAACTATTTTTTTGTACCAGGTTTTGATGTTCTGTCTTCCCTTGTTAGGATGCTGTGTCTTTTTCCTGCCTTAATACTTACTGTTTTTTGCAAAATTTTTTTCTCTAAACAGTAAGATTAAAGATACTGCTGTGTGTGAATTCTTTAGAAATAAAGGAAAAGACTGTAATTTGTCACATTACTCATGCAAATATAAGAACAGAGCTTTAAAAATTGAACTTCAGAGGAATTTGTTGACTCCTTAAACAACATGTCCACCAAATAAGACTCCTAATATCCTACATCAGTGTAGCCTCTTTATCCTAGTGTCTTTTTGATGACTGACCAGGGCCTTGTGTTATGTAGGAAGGTTTGTCGTTTGTTTTTCCTTCCTCTGACATAAGAAAGAAGATTTCTTTGGTTCGAAGTAGACAGAAACTATTTTTGAAGTCTGTTATTAAAGCTAAAATTCTTGTACTCCTACTGCATTTTAATAAGGATTTAAAAAAAATAACGGGTACAGTAGGTTTCTACAGTCTGGAAGCAATTTTTTTTTATTTTAAACAAGAATGGTTTAAACAAATGTAGTTTAAGTGACATTAAATCTTTACTAGAAGCTGCATCTCTGAAAATAAGCCTCAGAACAGTAACACTAGTGGTGACTAGGATCCCTTAAGGATTTATGCATCACACGATGCTAAATCAAGACTTAAAATACTTTTGCCACCTCCACCAACACCAGAAAAGGATTCCTGTAGTTTTTGAAAAATCATTAACCACTCCTAATAGTATTAATTGTTCTTGAATTCCTACAGCTTTGCATGAAAACAATCAGTTATTATTGTCTTGGGGTACAGAATGAAAATGTGAAACCATATACCTGTTTAAACTCGTTGTGGTCATAATGGCACTATGTGTAAACCAGTTGCACGTGTCCAGGGAGGTAATGATGGTACAAAGAGGGCTGTTGAAAGTCCACTCACCTACACGTGCCCATTGGTGAATGAGAAAGGATATGACAATGATATGAACCAAAGCTTCTATAGCTGAATTGTAGATGTAGATATCTGCGATGTTTTTTTTCTGAGTTCTGAAATAAGGTGGAAGACATAAAGATGATTGCTTGACATAGTTACTGTATTGTTTTCCAACTATACTGTTGACAGAGCAGACCTCAAAACTGAACAGCACACAAACAAGTACACTGTCAGAACCACTATTTTAGAGTCAGGGGAAATTTGTCAACCCAAAGATAATTCAAACTAAACATTTTAGGCTTAACAAAAGTATAGGGTTCATAATTTTGCATTCCAGTGAGGTTGAATATGCTATTCAATTTATTAACATCAACACAATTACCCATATTCTTCTTTGAAAACTATAGAGTCTTCAAAATAAACAGTCTGATGAACATAAGAACTCTAGAGATAGCAGCCTCGCACAAATAGGAGGAGAGATCAGAACCTTCCTTCAATGCAGCTGACCCAGGGCTGAATCTTGATTAAAGATGCAGACAGGAGGTTCTTGAATGCTCAAGGTAAAAACAGAACTACTAAAAGAAGTATGATCCTCTGGGAAAAAAATAGAATGCAATCAAATATTTAAAGATAGTCTTAAGAAATTTATACATACGTAGGAAACACAACTGAATTAAAACTGTACGTAGAGCCTTCATGTAAGTACTGACAGTTTGGTTTTCACAATTTCATAATGTCTACATTGCATAGCTTTTAGGTGATATGCAGGACCTTGCACTTGGTCCTGCATCTGGGTTGGGACAATCCCAAGCACCAATATAGGCTGGGCAGTGACTGGCTTGAGAGCAGCCCTGAAGAAAAGGTCTTGGGGGTGCTGGTGGACGAGAAGCTCAACATGAGCCATCAGTGTACACTTGCAGTCCAGAAAGCCAACCATATCCTGGGCTGCATCAAGAGAAGCGTGGCCAGTAGCTCAAGGGAGGTGATTCTCCCNTATATGCTTTTGTAAGTTCCTTTACCAAAATGCAACCCTTATCTTCATGCACTCCCTGGTTTAGCCTTGGAGGAATGTTATACATGCATTTGAAAGAATACCTGACTTTAAGTTACCTTGTTCTATACAAATCAAGGAAAGAAGAACAAAGCATCTTTAAAAAACACTGATATGTATAAAATTTTATTTAGTTACAGAACTTTATTACAAAGGTCCTTATCCACAACGTCCATATAAAAATCATCTTACCTAAATTCACTTACAAATTAGATGTCTAGTCTAAGCTATTTGTCTAGGAGCCCTCTCAGAACCTTTAATCTTGTTGGTTTGGGGTTGTTTGGGTTTTTTTTCCAGGCTACTGCAAAGTACGAGTCTATTTGTTGCTCTCACTGGAAGACACAGAAGGACCTGCAGCTGGGAGAATTCCACCTGACCACCCACAAACTACATTCAGAAATCCAGCTGTATGACCATTATTTCTTAAAAGAACCTGTGTAAGAGTTCCTAATTTCATATTTTCCATGTTGCCTTCACTGCATGCTACAAGCTATGAAATAATTATGTTTTCAAAGAAACAATTTAAGCTAGAGAAAATGAGCCAAACAAAAGTATTTTTTTCAAACATTTTTAATAAAACATGAAGTATGATTCACTGTCATCTGGTTATGATAATGAAACCAAAGCCAGACATATATAAAGTTTATCTGCTGGCACTAATGTCTGGAGCTTGTGGAGAGAATGACGCATACGTGATCTTTTTCCTCCAGTGGCTTTTGCTTTGTGAACATTGAAGGATGCAACATCTCCAGGACAAGAAAAGCCCCAAACTGTGTTTCCTGCAAGGCATCAAATGGTACTAGTATGCTCCCAACACTCAGGTTTCAAAGCATCTGAAAACTGCCAGTACATGTCATTTTATAAAAAACCTAAAATGGTCTTTTTCTGCTTTATTTCATTTACAATAACAGGATAAATCATACTAAATTGGAAAGTATTTTTGGACTCAGAATAACAATCTCAAATTATAAATTTGTACACTTGCTGTGGTTTGACCCCAGCCAGCGACTAAGGACTACATGGCCATTTACTTACTCTCCCTTCCAGCATGATGACGGGAAGAGGATTGGAATGGTAAAAGTGAGAACACTCATGAGTTGAGATATGAACAGTTTAATAATGGAAACAAAATATGATAATAATAATGGTGATAATAATAGTAGGAGTTGTAATGAAAAGGAAAATAACATAGAGACAAATAAAATGAAAGAAATACAAGTAATGCAAATGAAAACCGTTGCTCACCACTAACTGACTGATGCCCAGTCAGTGCCTAAGCAGCAGCACCCTGGTCAGTCTTCCCTGTAGTTCATTGCTGAGCATGATGTCATCTGTTATGGAATATCCCTTTAGTCAACTGAGGTTAGCTGTCCCAGTTGTGTCCCCTCCCAACAACTTGTGCATCCCCAGCCTACTCTCTGGTGGAGTGGTGTGAGCAGCAGAAAAGGCCTTGACTCTGTACAAGTACTGCTCCACAATAACTAAAATATCCCTAAATGATCAACACTGTTTCCAGCAGTAATCCAAAACATAGCCCCATACCAGCTACTATGAATAAAATTAACTCTACCCCAGTCAAAACCAGCACAATGCTACATTTAATCAGCAAAGAATACACATTGAACAGTTGTCCCATGGATGATAAAAAGGGAAGCGTTGCAGTAGCTACTGTCTCATGCTGTACACCGAGGTTTAGAAAGTGATGGCTTCTTAGATCAGTATCCAGAGGCCAGGACATGTATTTTCATACAGATTTTCATATGGGTTCCTGTGGTGGCTCAAAGTCACAATATTCAAATGGTAATTTATGCAGAAAACTTTATAATCTCAAATAATTGTGAGCGCATTTTATAGTTTATAATTTTCTTTTAATTTATTAAGACTATGTTGCTTGCCTTCTACTAAACTATCACTTTACAAAAAAAAAAAACAAAAACCAAAAAACCCCGAAAAAGAATAGTGATAGCTTTGATTTTCTTTCTTTTTGTCCTTTCAATGTTTTCCACCTTCTTGTCACAGCTTTGAAAGCTTCTCAGCAGTTTCTCAGGTCACAAATATTAGCTGGTCAATTCATCCTTCCACCTGTAGGAGGTTAATTTCCAATTCTGAAACACCCTATGAAAAAATGCACAAAAGCATAGCATCTGTGAATATGTCAGATTTGTGAATGCATCAAATCTCCAGTCAGTCCTACCTTTTCTTCAATTCTACTCCTCCAGATTAAACTCATTGAAAAATGGATTTGAAAGATCTCAATCCATTAAAAAAAAATGTTGAGCAGACACGACAATGTGATAATCTATATACTGGCTGTCACTCCAGCAAGGAACATGACAAGTGTATTACGTGTTGTCATCAGTCATTATTTATCCCCTCTGACTGCATTATGTGCTGTCATCAGAATTTATTTATATCCTTCTGGACAGAGAGCCTTCACTAACTAGAAGCTTAAGTGTCAATTTGGAAGTGATCTTTTGGGTGAAAGACAAGATGATTTATAGGTATCACACACTAAAAATCCAAGTACATACCCTTTCTTCTAGTAGGAAAGGTGAAAAAGACATCCCTCATGGTCTGCATCTGCAATGGCAAACAGCACCAGTTTTGAAGTCATCCTCCCACCTTGGTCTGTCCTCCCCTACAAATTCTAACCATTCCCAGCAAAACTAGCTTGACTTGGAGGAAGCTTTTTTAAATTTCCAGCTCTGACATTAACCGTAGTCCCCTTCTGCTCTCACTTTGAGTTTACCTAGATCCTTGGTCCCTGAGAAAAGCAGGTCCAACAGCAACAGCCCTATACCTTCTTAACACTATCTTGTAGCCCTTTTGCGCTGATAAACACTCTCGGATCATTTCTGTACATGTTATTTTCTCCTAGTGTCTGAAAAAAGTCTCAATATTTAACAGGAAACACTTGTACTGTCTTTTCTCCTTTTAATTGAGGGTGACATACTTCTAAGATAATTTTCTCAGTTTGAAATTTAGATCTCTAATGTCTCCAAGTGACCTTGGCTCCTATAATCACTGCAGAGAAACAGAACTCTGGGTGCAATTTATCCTGTCTTAGGTAGGTATATGACAAAGATGACGTGTATCACTCTCAGTAGTGCCTCTCCATGGAGAGATCTAGATGACTGGCTTGGGGAATCAAAGTTAGGCTGAAAAAAATCTACTCATATCTGTACAGTTGGATAAGGCCTATAAAATCTTCTAAGATGGAATCTTGATCAATATCCATTACAAAAAACTGCACAAAGAAATGGCATCCATTTCTGTTCGACATCTCTGTCTCTGTGCCTTCCCTCATTTAACTATATCTAGCAATGAATATTTCCAAGTAATTCAGCTATCTAATTTGTTGTTGGATGACAACATTGTCTAATGTTTACTATTAGATTAACAATAGCTACAGAAGTTTGTGCAAGATGTTCTGGTCCAAAAATATATTACCGTTTAACTGAAACACGAAGCCAAGCCAGAAAACATCACTCAGAGACATGTATCTGTTGCTGTGCCAAATGTCATCATGGTAAGTCCCACATTTCTAACATTAGTTTGGTTTTTATTTCTGAAACAGATCTAAACCAGAATCATAGAAATCATAATAAACTGACAGCATGATATCTCAGTGCAGAGACATTTAACTTCCCATCTCAGTGAGAAATAAAGAACAGAGCAGCTGAGATATGTTGTAGGGCACTGGGTGTGTTGTTTAACATGTTAAGGCTTTTTTTTCTAGATTTAGGAAAGTCAGGAACCTAAGATTGGAAGAGATAACCCTTGTCACAGAACTGAGTCATCTGCTGTCACAGAGAAGATCAGAAGAGAACTCCTCATAACACAGTAGTTCCATCTCAGAAATAATGATTTTACTTCCACTGCTCCTACTAAAGTCTGTCATAGGACATCACTGCTTTCGAAGGTAAAAAGATACCTTCCAATTATCAGCCTTTAGTACCTCCTGAATGAAGTCCACCAATTACTCCTGTATCAGTTTTGGCCTTTAGTTTAAACAATCCTTTACCACTTCTGCTGTATTCGATTCTGATTTACAGAAAGCAAGCATACACTTCTGAGCCTTTCTGAAAAAACAAAAAAATTTCAGGTGAATATTTATAGTTCTCCATTCTTCTGGTTCTAGTAATTATTCTTTTCTGTTCTTATGCCAGTCTGAATACCTGATCCTTCCTGCAAACAGCTGGTGAGAGTTGCATTTCAGGCCTTGTTATGAGCCTAAAGAACGGTATTAGCATTTCCTTCTTTCCCTCGAACAGGCAGAGCCTTACATGTATCGCAAGTGTGTGAGATTCTCACACAGCTTTAGCCTATTCACAGCCCACAGCAATCCCAGGAGTTTTTTCTCTGTTTCCTTTATTTTATTTTATTTTTTTTCTAAATAACATCAGTGCTTCCTATTTATAGAAAAACATTAATAAGAAAAAAAAATTAATTCACAGCTTTGTGCTATTAAATATTACTGCATTTCCACTGCTCTAGTCCCTCCTTTATTCTTTGTCTGGTTCTTACTATAAGACAATCTTATACTCTTTCGCATCAGCCACATCTCTCCAGCACATATCACTAGGAATACTATAGACACACTTATGTTTTACCTCAGGTATCTGAGGAAAAATACGAAATTTGGCTGGCCCCATGATCGGGCCCTGAAAGCTCCACGTTAACCCATTTTTTTCCCCAAAAATCTTTTCAGGAAACTTGTGTCTTGTCGGTATCACCTAGTACAATCCACACTGTAGGTAATATTTTTCTCATGTCATAACTCTTGAACTCGTTAGCTTGTTCTTTACCTGACTTAATAACTTTCAACATGATAGAAAAAATCTAATAGCATAGTGTTTCTGAGTGGTTTCAAAAATGTCCTGCTGAGGACTCCACATTCAGTTGCAAATATACCTTCTCCAGATGAAGATTCAGAATGCAAGTAATAAGTGTTGGAACACTTAGTTGCAAGAGTCCTCTATTTTAGGAAATGCTGTTTTACCACTTGCTGTTAGTTACCCTATTAAAAATCAAGTTAATTTGAAAAGATACAATTATAGATAATTGAAATAGTATTTTATTCCCTTTTCTCTTCTCTAACACAGTCTTTCTTAAAAATATGAAGTCAGACTAATGCAGCTAATTGGGTTTGTCTGGATCACATTATCCCCCTCCATATGAAAACATAGCCATTTTCCCAGCAGCTGACCCACCAAAGTCTGTAGCTTTACAGAAAATACTTACTAACACAGCTGCAGTTTCAAGGACCAGCTTTTCTAGATTGCTGGGATGGAGATTGTTGGGTACTTCTGGCTGACACTGAACTCTTGCAGTATTTTCTTTACCATTTTCTTTTTAATTAAATAGCAACATATATCCACTCCCTCCATTACTCCCTAGAGATGAAATTTATTCACAAAAGAAGGCCCAGACAAAAGTAATTGAGTTAGTAATTTTTAAATTAAAAGTCATTGCGTAAGCATATATTGCATACAAGGTTCATTAGGGGTTTTATTTGCTATCTCCCAGTAAGTTACAGATAATATCATTTTAATTCACTCTTAAAAATGCTTGTCCCTAGCTGTCAGAACTACAAACAAAATTCCAAAGTTCTTTTTCATGTTCTACCATCAGTAAAGCATTTGCTAATAAACAGTTTTCTACTTAATTAGAGCAATAACCTAGACTCTTTCTCTCTTAAAAGAATTGACTCCCTAATGCTAACAAAATTATAATACATGCATGAGAAATTGTGTTCAATAAAGAGAAGACACAACTTTGAAGCAGAGCTATTGAGTAGAGTCAGATCTGTTTAGTGGAAAGTGAGAATTTAATATGGATATTTTTCAAAATGTAACTACATTTTAAATGTACTTTCATTTACAGAATCTGAGATTTGTGGCTGTCTTTCTTCAGTGTTGGTAACTAGCACATTAACTTTTTAACATACTATTTTCAAATTCTTTTCCTATGTATAAATGTTCATGTCCATAAACTTGAATGCTTGACATTTTCTCAAGCAAATGCGGTTTAAATTATATTCTTCTTTTTAAGTCATTGTCTGTGTCTATTCTCTTCGTCTTTCATATTTTTATTCAAGTTAGACAAAGGCTTTTCAACAGGGGAAAAAAAAAAAAAATCTTTGTTTCTTCTCAGTTTCCTTCCATTCCATTATTTTAGAGACTCTATAACTAAGTTTTAGAAACTCAGTGATTTCTTTTTTCCCTTTCTATTCATTCATACATTTAGAAAGTCATATTACCATTATATTCACTTCAGATGTACTATTTCCACATTTATTCCCTTCTGCATTTAGACTATGAGCTAAAAGTTCTTGAGTCTACCAGGCATTGGATTTCTGGTAGTTTCAAGGGAAGTTTAATAAAACTCAGGGACTGACAGACTCTCAGTCCTAGGTTGGCCTTTGGAAATATTTCCTTTAAAAGCACAGTATGTAGGTGTGGAGTCTATCTCCTAATTCTTGTAGAGTGTGACATAAATTAGCCTTATGCTAATAGTATTTCTTTATGTTAAATTTGCACCACGGATAAGAACCCCTTTTTCAAACTAATTGTTTATGGATTTAGAGTTTGTGGTAGCACCAGTCAGCTGAGAGCAAATTCTTTATTACATAGAAAAAGAAATCTCTTGTTAAAAGAAAGAGGTTAAAAGACATTTTATTGCATAAAGGATGACTGGGTCAGCTTTTATGACCCAAAAAAACATTAGCAACTCAGCAATTTTATCTTCTCAGTATACAATAAAAAATATCTTGAAGTATTAATTCCTGCCATGTAGGACTCCTTGACTGGAGCTAAGGACCTGTTTCCAGAAGTAAGGTGATTCTGGGAAAAAGCAATGAGTTCTAGGAAGCTGCTGTAAATGGGCAAAAGTCAGATAGAGCCTTGTTATTAAAATAATATGAGGTAGAATTGCAGTTTTCAAAGGAGAAAAATACTGTATTTCAACAGACAAAATAATTTTGCAAAAGATCATCATGCCTGGCTAGTGACAGATTAGTCTAGCTTTTACATGTGCTAGTGGGAAGATTGCTGCAAATTACAGTGGAAATCAGGGAATATAACATGTATTTTGGCTCTCTGAATATGTTTGAAGTCAATCATGCACTTAAGTGCTTTTTCATAACATTAATAGCTAAGCAGTCATGATTTTCTTTTTTTTTTATGAGGACTAAATGTCAATGACTAAATGGAACATGAAAAACTTGTTATTGTTTTCTTTGCAGGGTGATTCACCTCTTTAATGCAGTCACCATTTATTTTTTCCAGTAATGAATCTTACTGAAAAATATATTCAATTTCATACCTTACTACTGTGAACATAATGAGGATTTTTCTAACTAAGCATGTTGAACAGATAATCCCAATTAGAGAAGGAAGGATGATTGTCTCTGCAGCACTGATCACCTGGTGATGATGCCATTCTCTCCAAGATCTGTTAAAACATCTTGTGTATCATTCTGAAAGGAAGGCTGAAATTCATTCATTCTTCAGTGATGTTAGGACTTAGTTCTGTAGTAGCAAGGGAAAATAAATTATTTGTGGATTAACAATTTAAATATCATTAGTTAAGCCTGGTATCTAAGTGTACATTATCGTTTAATGATTACCTGAATTTCACAAAAACCTTTCACCAAAAGATTTTGCAGATCCAAGATTGTACATAAAAGAACAGAACGATGCTGCTTTCAAAATAAAATCTGTGATTTCATAACTCCATTATAATTTAAACAAATTTGTAATCATCCAAGATACACAATTTTAGCATCACAATGTTTATTCTACTCTCAGAAAGCCTACTGTCCATTTTTCCTCCTGGCTGGCATGGTCTGAGTTAGACAAGAAGTTGAACATAAACTGTTGATGTGCCCTTGCAAACAAAGAAGGTCTGTGGCATCGTCCAATACTGCATTAGGCAGACCATTACCAACAGGACCACAGAGGTGATTCTTTCCCTCTTCCTGGCCCTGCTGACACATCTGCAATAATGGGTCTAGATCTGGACTCCCAAGTACAAGAAAGACAGGGACTTGCTGGAGGACCATGAAGTTAGTGAAGGGACTGGCACATCTGGTATATGAGAGGCTGAGAGAGCTGGAGTTGTTCAGCCTGGAGAAGGGAAGGCTCAGGAGAATCTGAGCAATGTGGTTACAGAGGAGTGGAGATGTGGCAGCCAGACTCTTCCCAATGGTGTCCAAGAGGCAATGGGCACAAGCTGAAACACAGGAAACTTCCTTCTAACACAAGAAAGAAATTTCCCCTGTGAGGGTGATCAAATCTTGGATCCAGGTTGCCCTGAGATACTGTGGAGTTTCCACATATCTCCATCTCTTTGAATATCTCCTAGAGATGTTAAAAAAACAACTGGATGTGGTCTCAAGCAACCTGCTGAAGCAGACCCTGCTTTGAGAAGAATGTTTGACTAAGTAATCTCCAGAGGCCTCTTCCTACCTCTCCTATTCTATGATTTCTTAAGCGTGTGAAATAAGAGACAATGTTAGATACATGTTAATTTCTAATTTTTTTTTTAGTTAGATGTCAGAGGTTTTTTTTATTCAACATGACCTCTGATCTTGAGTTTCCATTTCGAGATGCTCAAAGCTACAAGAAGCCTATAGCTTTCTCAGCTATAAGTTATACCTGAGGACAAAGCTATTGGTGCAGATGCATATAGTTCATTTCTTCAACAGCTCCAGCTGTTGCAGTAAAACTATCTGTCTTCTACCCCATACACTTGCTTTCCATAACACACTGAACAAAATTAATCTTTATTTTCAAGATTCTTAATTGTCTAGATATGCAACCCTATATTTCTCCCAATAAAGATATATTTCTTCTTAGATCATTTTTTTCCTCTCCAATTCATCTATGTGACTGTAGCCTGAGTCTCTGCATTATTTGCATACTGCCACTTTAGCCTGGCAGGATGTGAACAATCACATAAAGGTACTCTGCTCAAAACAATCCTGCAACTCTGAGTAACACACAAAAGAATAATGCTGCCCTGCATTTACACCCACACCCAACTTCAAAAAACAGTAAATTGAGAGGCAGTTCACACTTGTGTATTTTTAATCCTTTTATCTTTATGGATCTTTATTCCAGTAAATACAGTATCTTAAAGCAAAAGTACAATCTGGGATGAAGTAAAAAGTTCCTTTATATAACATAAAACTCCCCTATGCAGTTGAGAACAAAATCACTCTTTTACCAGATTTTAGTGTTTACTATGTTATGATGGGTCACTGCTCTTTAATATCATCAAATTAATAGTAGCAGGGTTCTGCTACTCAAGATACGAGGAATGCAGAGGATAATAAACGCTTAATCTACTTGCCAAAACTAGGGGGGTCCAGGCGGCTACCAGAAATAGGAAAAAATAATGAAAATGAAATGCAGGGGCAGGTTGGTTTTTTTTAAATCTAATTTAAAAATAAGCAGTTTTCTGTTGTTTACAGATATGAAACTTACCTGCAACAACATGTTCCCTGTGTACAACTAGGGGGGTAATTTTGATACTTTTGTAATGCATTTAAGTCAAAGACCACCAAGAAGTTTATAAACTTTATGTTTCATAGAAAAGCCATGACATAGCAAAGTATCTCTTGGTGGTAAAATACAATTTGTGCCATAAGAAGCCTAAGTGAATCACACATGATCGCAGTTACTTATGTTGGTGAAGATAAAATAAATCCAGATACCACAGTGAAAACAATTTCTCTTCATGAATATGCTTGAATCCATGAATTACTAAGGTATTTATCAGATACATTAGAGGCATGATCTAAAGATTATTATATTATAGCAATATATTATATATACTAGTAATATATTATATACATTATGCTATAACAATATGTGTTATATGTTGGAGCATACTTTTCAGGAAATAAAAAAATGGAAAACCCCAAAGTGATTCTTTGTATTATTAGTATAACTTCCCATTCCTTATAGTAAAAAGAGACATTGTGCTAAAAAGAAAATTTTACTTCTTTAGAGTTTAGCTTCTATAAAGTAAATGAATGCTATCTTGTTTATATTAAGTGCAGATGAAAGTTATTTTAGCCAAAAAACCCCTTCGTATTTGTGTTTGAATATGTGAGGTCGGCCCTTTGTGGAAGAATTGTGAAAATGATAATTACTTTTGTAAGTAGTGTCAGATAAGACAAATCAGCTTTAAGGCTACTAAGCTCTTCTTTTTTTCCTAATTCTCTCAATTAATTTATTAAAAAGTATTATTTTAGTACCTGCCTCCAAAATTCCTGACATTGATCACCCTTCATCTGGAGAGTAGAAAAAAAAAACACCTTATGATTTAATTAACAACCTCCCTGAAACGACAGGCTATTCAAAAGTGTATCAACATTTTTTTCAGTGACAAAATATAAAAGCTAAAATATACTCTCTGAAGCTTTGAGTTTTTGATACATCTGTTCTGTGTCTGCACTTCCTCTAACAAGCTATTTCTACACAAAAATGGAAGGCTGAGTCAGTCAGGAAAACATCTTAACACACCTAAGTTCGACTATAAAAGTGAAACCCACATAGTCGACATTGTGAAGATAAATAAAGGGATGTCCTCCCACAGGCCTAATGATCTAGTTGCATAACTCTTTCTTGTACTTCACTTCCTATAAACTCTGACAAGGAAACAAAATCTTGCAAGTGTAGCAAAACCTACTATGGGTCTATAAGACAGGGTAACATGCTGAATACTGATGCTTCCAACCAATCCTGTAGCTCCTTCATGAGATTGCAAGCCATCATTTGCAGTAAAACCAACAAAACTTGTTACATGAAGAACAAGAATTACAGGGAAAATTCAAACCAGGAATTTTTCATCCCTTAAAGTTACGAAAACCAGCTGCACATAAATTCACAATGACAGTGTTTTTTATTTAAAAAATAAACAATACCCCAAATGCTGAGAGAAGAGGAAGCTAGCTCCTTGGTCCCTTAAGTACCAAAGAACAGATACTTAGACATGGAGTAGGGTTTCTTCTTGAGGTCTGGATCAAAGTGGCTAATTAAGCAAAGATTTGCACAGAACAGTTGTGAATCTTAATGAGTGTATATGTTAAACAGTTACACTACTGAAGTATTCAAACAAATTATCAGATTTATCTTGTTGTATGTAGATGTGTTTTTTATTAAATATCTTATCTGTTATGAAGCAGTTTAGACACTTAAAACAGATGGAATTTACACTATGAATTTATTCTTCCTCATAACTGCTAGGGATTACTACAGGAGTGAATGCATACTAACCCTGATTTGTTTTTAGTTACACAAGACACTTCCTAGAGGCAAAATAAATCAAGAATAGTGGCTTATTTTATCTATAATTTATTCATTCTGAAGGAATAATTCTTGGCAACAGCTTAATAAAATAAAAATATTAAAAAATCATCTTTTCATTATGTTCCTTCCAGTCACAGACTGACTTCTACACGAAAGGAGTCAGCTGTGGAGTTTGACCACTCCTTTACTTAGTTTTGATGTCATTTACAACTAGTCTTACTCTCAGATTGTGTCTGAAGGGCCTGTTCACATCTTGCCCTTGCAAAGTTCTGCATTTTGGTACTGATTTTAGCATTAACTTGGAATGTTTTGAATCAGAAGCTTATCTTGTTTTGCCTCACTGCTTTTTGATCCTTTGTTTTGCCCTTTTCTCCATTGCATATATTCTAGAAAAACACTAGATGTGGATTTGATTCTTGCTTCTGCCGCTGATTCAGTGCCCAACCTCAGGCATGTTTATTATGTCCTGTGTTGCTCAGCTACTCCATCTGCAAAATGCAGACACTTAGGAAGTTTTTCTGACACCTCAGTAAAGTAACAAAAAATCCAGAGACAGAAAATACTCTCTATGCAAGTATTCAGTCTGCATCTCACAAATACACTATAATCTAAATCACAATGCTGCACACTCATAAGGACTCTAATAAAGAGTGGGAAAAGTGAAGATCAATGAGTGCAACCTGTGCTTGTACAGGGCAACCATGAACTCTGACCTGCGCTAATGTTGGGAAGAGTTTTTACAGTGTCTTGAAGACTTTTTAGGCACCTTTTGCATAGTCATAGACTGCAAGTTCTGAAGTAATTCTTTGGGGTTTATTCCTTATTAAAATAAATAAATACCTGCACAACCGTAGGTACCTGACATACAGCTTTGAGTATATTACTACTTCACATTAGGGAATTCCTTTATTCTTCTTCACACAGAACTCTAAACTTGACTTTCTCTTAACTCTGAGCCAATTACTTCTCATTTTCACTACAATGTTTATTACTTATTGGACATTCTTGATTATCTATTTCTTTGAAGAATTGTAAAATTAAATTCCAGCCCACTTCTAAGGCATTTGCCTATCTCCCTTTCACATATGCAACAGTACATTAGGTTTTTAAAAATGAGACTTCTGTTCTTGAACACAAGATTAAAAAGAAGACAGTAGAAGAAACTCTGGTGATACCTACATCTTGACTGAGACAGTTTCTGGCACAAAAAACCCCAAACATATAGCAGGAAAAGACGGAGGTGACGCTAGCAGAGAGCTCATCAGATTTGAATATGGTGTAAGAAGATGTGGCAGGTGTCATATCTTGACAGAAAGCTGACAAAACCCTGGGTTTGCCAGAGACCAGTTTGGTGACTCACAGGCATTAAACAGCATCTCACAGCAATTAACTGGAACTTCAAGGTCCAGGCCCTTAATCTATCTTTGTCTTGGGCTTGTCCTCAGTTTATTAGGATGACCACAGTGCACACAACTAGAGTGTAAATGGAGCTCCATGAAAGAATCAATTTTGAGTTGGTTCTCCTTGGACTAAACAGGTCTGCAGTCATGAATCACATTGAATATATGGTACATCAACAAAGGATTGAGTCTCTGCAGATTGAGTAAGCATCACCGCCCTGCTTTGGTGAGCGAATATTTCTTTGGATATATTCTCGAGTGAGCCCTTGACTGTTTTGGGTGAGTGATACTTTTCTGGGTACCCTTGTGTGGGAGCTTTTCCCTTGAAAAGTGAGGGTGTGCACATTTTAGCTCATCTTTATAGAAGGAATATCCCTTAAAGTCTGGGAATAAGGATTGTAGTAATAGGTTGCTTACTAACATACAAACTTGTAATTTAATTTTGTCATAAGGAGTGCTGAGCAATTTTGGTTGCAATAAATCTGCATTTTGGATGGGTGTTTCTGTCTGTTTTGTGGGTGACTCTGTGTTGCTTGTTTCAGATAATTTCTCTTGTGTGTGGCAGATTATCTGTTCTCTAGTACAGCGTATCTCTCTAGAAATAGCTATTTACAACTGACTCTCTTTAATATATGACTATGAAAGTATTTCTATCACAGTGTAGAGAAGAAAACAGCAACCGTAGATTGGAAGAGTACAGACTATGATTAAATCAAAATATATCTGGGATGTTTGGAATAAGGGCAAACTTCTTGACATTCGATATCTTAGAGAAGTATCTTGCAGGAATCTGTTTAAAAGTCAGTGCTAATACTGGCTGAGCTCTTAGATCTGTTTTCTTTGTTCAACTATAAAGGACTCATAAGAATTAATACTTCGATGTCTATTGGAAAATATGCTTATTACTTTTAAAGTGACCTTCTCTAGTAATTAATTTTTCTCATCTAGGGATTACTGTCAGTCATTTAGTAACTTGTGTGAAGTAGGCATATTTCAGAAAGTTCAGGATGTTTTGTATAAGGGGGCAGAGAATGATACTAAGCATGTTTTAAGAAGCTAGAAATGGAACACAGTTATTCTGATTTTGAAACATATGGTCAAAGCTCGGGGAATAATCATCTGGGAAATTACTCCTTTTCTAAAATAACTTCTCCAGTGTTGAACAGTGTTGTGAATCCCAATTAGTGAAGTCTTGAATTCTGCAAATGACTGATATGTTTTAATCCTTTCTTGTTGTCATGGAAAGAAATTATTTTACGCAGTACAAACCAACCCAAAACTTACAAGGGAACAAATTAAGAAGAAAGAAGGAATAGAGATTTGGGATTGGAAAAGTGCTCTGAGCAGACAAATCTGAAGACCATAACTCAAGGGCAGAAATTTGAGATTCATGGAAACTTGGTTGAAGCAGTTACATAAGAATGTGGGACATCCAGAAATCCTCTAGGTTTCTGAATCCATTCAGAGACCTGCCCAAGGGAGTAAGTGAGAACACTGATGACATTTACTACATCCATTTCAGGATGACATCATTAAACTCTGGCATTATAGAGGCTAAGAATTATCTTTTCCTTCTTGTTGATGTGGCAATAAAGGGAAAAGGGAAAAGGGAAAAGGGAAANCGCTCCCGCAGAGTCCCGGTGCCGAGGTGTCTGGGTGACGTGGGCTTCTCGCCGCCTGAAAGCTGCCCTTCCGGAGTGAGCAACTCGCTGAAGAGGAGCGGTAAGTCTCCAACTCCTGTGTAAGAAAGCTCGCCTGTAGCTCTGCTCCCATCTGCTTCTGAAACCGGACCTGCCGCTTTGTCAAGTGATCTTCGGAGGAACACGAGGCAACAGAGTGCTACCCCCGACCCGCAGCCTGCTGCTGTGCTCGTCTCTAAACGCTTACACAAACGTTAAATATATAAAACCAACAAGACAGTTACCCTGGAAAAAACGAACAAATAAAAATAAAAAACCAAAACTCTACTCTGTGAAAAAAGTTTAAAGACCGTAGGAAAATACGATGCTTACTTTACTGCCTACTTCCAGGTTTCACAACACTTACATCCTCACCGTTTAAAACCTCCCTGACGTTTCAGGGAGTCGTTCTGATAAAATGAGAAAGAACAGAGGGAAATGGCCATAGCTTCATAACATAATAACAACTATCAAGGAACTCCGTCTGTTAACTATACGGAAACAGAGATGACCAAACAGTTCTGGTTCAGGCTTTTCAAATTAGAACACCTGGTTCTGTTTCTGATATGCAAAGGTATTGACCTAAATACATTATTTATTTTATTTTATTTTTAATTCCCTCTCTCATATAAGTATGTGAACGCATGCTTTGTTTTAACTGTAGAGTTAGTCCACGTTTTGGTAGTAAATTTTCTTAGTATATATGCAATAAATACGTGAATGGGAGAGTTTTGAAACCAAGACAAACCAGAATAAAACATTACAAAACCCATAAGAAACATGAACTGTATAAGAAACATGAACTGTTTCAGTAAAGTGGACACATGAGAAAGGCCACTAGGAAAATAAATAATAGTTTACGAACAAAGTTTTATGTCCAAAGGAAAGAGAAAGCCTCAATGGTATACTTCCCAGTGATACCCCCCATACCAACCCTGTGCTCTGGAAAAGGAAGTTTCTCAAGCCTGTTAGGTCCCTTGCCCTGCACATGTCTGAGCCAGCCTACTTGCCTTTAAGCTCTCCCTGATATTCCTACCAGAGAGTTCTGCCTCCTCAGATGTGCCAACATAACTCAAGATTCATTGCTTCCTTATCTGCTTCTTGTCAAAGCGCTAGAAAAGTTTGCTGTTAAAAGAACTTAGATGAATCCCCATCAAACTAACAGGACCAGCCAACAGAGGTAATTAAACGCTTAACGCTTGCAGATCTGTGAGAAAAGTAACCACTAGCAGGAGGGAGACGATGGGCAGCCAAAGTGGTAACTGGTCCAGTGGAAAGGATTGGGATGCTTTCTCCTCCATATGTACTGGAAGGAAAAAAAGGCAGTGTTGGTCAGAGTCCTCTGTGAAGAAAAGTCCAAGCAAATTGGGCAAATGTAGTCAGGTGGAAAAAAGACAAGGGCTGCAGTTTGTATTTAGGGAGTGGAGGTGTCTGTCTCAGGATGCAGCATCTTTGGAAATGATTACAGGGGAGAGAGAAAAAGGAATGTGGGTCATTGTGGCAAATCAAACACAGGTACTCAGGTCAGTGCAGGTAAGAGGGTAATACAGTCCTTAGATATATAAGCAATACCAATAGGAGGGAGAGGAGGAGCAACACTATATTTACTACAGGGAGTACTATTCCCTGTTCACATTTCTACAGCATAGTAGAAATCACAGAAAATTTAAAGACAAGATGAGACTTTTATGACTGGAAAACAGGTGTGTAGAGAGAGATTGAAGGCATACACATGACAATATCTTTTATTTAGCAAAGAAAAGATTAGAAATTTTGAATTTCATCAGTTGATGAATATCAACACAAGAAAATTTAGAAGAAAAACTTCTTTGTCTAGCAGATGGTAATACAATTAAACTGAAAATCTGGAAATTAAATTAGATAAGAATCACAGTGGAAATAAGACATTAATTTATAGCAAAGAAAGAACTTAGCTTGATGGTTAGTAGCCATTAGAATAGCTCACCAAGTTGAAAGGTAGGTTCTGCCACACTGGAAAATTTCTTAAGACAGTTCAGGTATTTTTCTGAATAAAAAATTCTTATTCAAATGGAAATTAATTGCAAATGGCATATTTTGCAATATTTTACAAGGTGGCAGTTTGATTTCTTGATTAGCTTTCTAATCTATAAGAAAGCTAATGAAGTAGTTAGGAAGTGTGGTACCTATCCCTTTGGAAGAAGCTTTGGATATGGATTCATATGTTTTGACTTTGCATATGGTGGCAGAATGGAAATCCTGGATTTTTTTTACAATTTATGATGCTGAGTATCCTAAAGTAATGTGACAGATATGAAAATACCTGCTGAGAGTTGAATTAAGGTCAAGCTAGGATAGTTTTCATGTCTTACTGAAAACTATTACTACTTTAATATTTTCTCCAGACATGAAACAACTAGATAAATTCTAAAAAAAAGTTCTTCCTTTCAAAAGGAAAACTTAAACCTCTAGAAAATTGCTTCAAGGTAAAATTGAGATCTGTCAGTCTGCAAAGGTAGTAAACATACAGTTTATCACCTACTGTGATAAAACTCAAAATCTGGCAAGTTATTTCTGGCTATGAATGCTTCTATTTGCTTGTTTTAACCATGAAGTGCCCATATATTATTTCATTTCTTTCTTTTCTGAATCTTTAATAGAGACAATTGACAGTTGTTTTTGCTTCATAACAGCTCTGAGTCATAATTGGTGACATGCTGCAAATTATCAGACCCTTAAATTACCTGAGCTGCACACAGAATATTGTATCTATTTTGGGACAAATAATCAAAAAAAGTGAATGGTTCTCAGACAATTTGACAAATGCTTACCTGGAACAGAGGAATAAGAGGAGTAAATATTTGTAAGTAAGACTTAACTGTAGCAGAGCCTGGAACTCTGAGCTATGTAGTCATTCTTTCTCTCGCCTTCTTTTTGGTACAGTGAATTTTGATAATTTCATGAGAAATGAAAGAACATGAGGAGGAGATGGAAGAGTTCCTCAGAGTTCCCACATGGTTAGATCACGTTCATCACAAACTCCCTTGGACAGCACAGATTAATTTATTCCAAGTCTACCAAATCCAGGAGAGTTACCTAGTGTCTTTATCATAGAATTAATTTGATGATCATCATCTTTTCTTTCTAAGAAAACCAATTAAGACAGAAATTATTGAGGAAGTAGGGTAATGGAAAAGGAGCACATGACATTAGAAATATGCCACCTGGATGGAGGGTGCTGCCTCTCTCCCACTGGTGCTGGGAACCTCACTCCCTTGGAGAAGCAGGTGATAAGCCCTTCTTTTCAACGCTTCTATCTTCTGCACTTTCTGGATTTTGGCACAGAGTTTTCCTCATAAGGCGCATGTAAATCTTATAGGACAGTCTGTTAGTGAGGTCGTGACTTTTTGTGAATAATGCATTTTTCTGAATATATTCGCCTGAAAAATGGTTAACAACAAAGTTATTTAAAAATAAAATAAAATAAAATAA
>VWZK01009759.1:0-117215 GCA_013396935.1 Baryphthengus martii
TTTCATTAAGAGAGATGCTACAAGGAAAAGAGTAAATTTTAGATACTGTATACTAGTCTGGGTGAAATTAATAATTTAATTGAGGAGTAATTGCATAAAATAAAAGTAAATTATAGATGGACGATCAGACAAGAATGTCAAAGGGATCCAATAACACAGTTAAGACACAGCTTGTTCTTACAGCCCATACGTCCCACAGGCCTTGAGGATAATTTCTAAGGGCTGTTTTCCTTAGTTTTTGTACAGCCCTGTTGTTGACAAACTTCAGCTGGATACACAGGGATTCCTCTAAAATCTGAAAAGGATTGAATCTCTAGAGTATAAGTGCACCGGTCTATGAGGCTGCTCACGTTCACATCTGGGAAAGCTAGATGTTCATAAGGAGTTCAGCCATCTAGAAATCTGTATCGCTTCTTTGTACAGCGTAGGTAGTGAGAAGAGAGGTGCAGAAAAGATTTACTCAAGCCAAAATGAGGAAAGAGCGGGATAGTAAGCACCAAGACTTTCTTTTACAGATTCCTCATTTTTGAATGCAATCACCTCATACCCTTCATTGGCATACGTGCAAATAAATTATCTTTTCCAAAACTCTGAGCTAATGCCTGTTTTCTGACAAGGAAATCATAGAATAGTTTAGGTTGGAAGGGATCTCCGAAGGTCATCTAGTCCAACCTTCCTGCAGGGAACAGGGACACTCTCAACTACAGCAGGTTGCTCAGAGCCTTGTCGAGCCTCACCTTGACTATCTCCAGGGATGGGGCCTCAACTACCTCCCTGGGCAACCAGTTCCAGTGTTTTACTACCCTCCTCGGAAAGAACTTATTCCTGACATCCAATCTAAATCTGCCCTTCTCTAGTTTAAAACCATTGCCCCTCATCCTGTCACTCCAGGCCTTTGTAAAGATCCCTGTCCTGCCTTCCCATAGCCCCTTCAGGCACTGGAAGGTTTCTATTAGGTCACCCTGGAGCCTTCTCCTCTCCAGACTGAACAACCCCAGCTCCCTCAGCCTGTCTAAAATCTAGGTATCTCTGGCTTTTCAGGTTTCCTTTTTGTTTAGCATCACCATAGACACCCCGAAACCCAACCCACTGATTTATCCTCTTATTTATTGCCTTTCTACCAAAAGACAGCACATATAGATATGTTTTGATATCTTTGTACTAAATATGATTTAAAACATGTTCTTTTTACTGTTTCAACTGGATTTTAGAAAAAAATTATTTCAGGATTTTTTAAACCAGATGGGTTTGTTTGATTGCTAAAGGTTGCTCTGCAATGTCACCTGGATTACACATATTCAAGAGGAACACTGTAGTTGGGTACAATGGCAACGTACACTGTATTAGATCGTACGCTGCATCAACACCAACCCTAAGCAATTCAATCCTAAACTCATTTAACCATAGGCATTGGCTGCCCTTGTTGGAATACACCATCACTGGCCAATTCGTAGCATCTCACAACAGCTTCAGCTGTCTCAGAGTGGGATATGAGAGCTGCCTGAAGCCTGGAAGCAAGAGTACTAAACAGAGGAACGGTTTAGTTTTCAATCTTTGGACACCTCTGAGAAAGTACTAATAAAAATGATGTAACATAGGCTTCGTTTGCAATTCTTCTACTTTGGAAATTTGCCTCCTGACAGCTTTATTAAGAATGCCATGAGTTCTCTTTACAGACTAGATCAACCCCAAGATGAAGGGCTTAAGGAGAGAAAGCTGTTTTCTTACCTGGTTATAGATTCAAACTGTTCTACATAATTAAATGTGGACAGTAATTAATCCTGATTTTTTTTTTTTTTTTAACAGATTGAAGAAGGGAAAAAGAAGTGGTGCAGATGAAAAGTTCATAGTTTTCATAAACAACAATTATTTTTTGGTCAAGAAGAGTCTAGAATATATATCGTGGGGAAAAAAATCCTTAGGAAAGACTAGAACTGAGTGATTTGTACATGATACAGTTTTTGTAGGATTCTGCAAAATGAACAAGATTAATAAAAGCTAAAGATATAAATAAAGCTATTTTTCTTCCTGCACCTGGCTCTTCTGAAATACCAAGACTGTATTTCTCCTGTACTGCATCTGTCTCAACACAGTACCTCTTGGTGAAGTTATTCTCTCAGGGGGTCTCTATAAACTGCTTTGGCTCTGCACTGAACATCACAATTCTCCTCTTGTTTGCCTTTGTTCTATTCCTCTTGGTAAAACTTAAACCAAACATTTACTTCTTTCTTTAGAAAAAAATTAATACTATTGATAAATCTTTGAAATAATTATGTAGAATCATAGAATCATTTTGATTGGAAGAGACCTTTAAGATCATCAAGTCTGACCGTTAAATACGCAATTATTTGGTACTTCATTTTTTCAGATCAATCATTTACAGTGTATTATGTTACTATTTTATAGGGTGCTTATTATTTTTTAGATTATTTTAGCTTTCTTCTCGTCACCAAACTTATTCAAAAGGGAAAAACGATGCAGATGTTTCTCACTCCAGGGGAAGACAATTGAAATATATACCTCTTAGCACATTTTCAGGAATAACAACCAAATTTTCATACTGATAAGTATATTTAGCTAATGGTATCATGTCTCCAGTTTTAGAAAGCAGGATTTAAACCAAGTACTATAAATTAAAACAGCTATGGCTTTCTTTTTACCTTCTGTAGGATGGTTTATTTTAGTCAACATATATAGTTCTCAATCTTTCCTGAAATAAACAAAAAAAACCCCAAACAAACCAAAACCGAGCAATTACAGTATGGGGTGTTTTTTTGTAGGCAGGCTCACATGCACTGTGAAAAGAGATATATTAGTTGTACAGATTTATCATTTACTATTAATGCTTCAGGGCAACCACCATGTAAATATGTTTATCATCCATTTATTAATACAGATCGTTACTATAAAGTGAGGCAGTTTTATGGTCTGCTAAACTACTAATTGATGGTTCATCAACATTTCCTTGCACGCACTTTAAGTCAGGTTATTGAAAACAGTTGCAATAAATTTCTAAACCACGAGTGGTCATAAAATCATTTACATACACAGAACCTATTCTATTGTTCGTGGTCCTCTAAATCATCGTTCTATTTCCTGAACCCCATTTAAAATACTTGTTAGTCCTAAAGCGTGCCAAATGGATACATGTCATTTAAGCTTTAAAGTAATTAATCCTTTACGATGGACAACATACATTTTATGGCTCAAAGTCAATCTTAAAATATTTAATTAGAGACAGATGAATTAAAACATCAGAAGGGTAGTAGTAAGAGACCGACAGTGACTATGGTTCACAAACTCTGGATAATAATATGGAAAAATTCCTTTATTTGAGACATGAATAGATAATGAGAACATTATGAAAGCTTCCCTTCTATGCTTTCAAGCTGTTGCTGAAAGTGTTTCCCAACTAGTATAAAAAGCCAAATTTAATTAAAATTCAGTCTAAATGTCCTGTTTACTTTCAGCTACAAAGGTTTTGCACATTATCAAGATAAATATAGTCTACCATTACCAAAACCAACGGCTTTAAAATTTATAAATGGAAGGTGAGAATAGGCAGGTACACCCAGAAGATTGTGTTTCAGATTTACTGCTATATTTTAAGGCCATGAAAGAATGATACGGCATTCAAGCCATCCAAGAGGTAATTTGCAAGTCACTACGTTGCATTTTAATCAATAAATAATCATGAACAGAGGAGGACATGATTTCTCCTGTAACTAACCACTGCTGGGTTCCAGGGAGCAGCTTCCCTTTGTGGATCGCAAGTATCACAAAAAATAAAACACCGAGAGCTTTGCAGTGGGAAGGCATTATCCTGCTGCTCTGAGGTGAGACTTTGGTTTGTGGGGAAAGAAAAGCAAAAGGGGGCAAAAAGCAGCAGCAGAAGGGGGCAAAAAGCACAAGAATGTATAATGAATAAATTTTAACTTTCTACCTTAAACATATTTATTGTAAAATGTTAGGAAAGAAAAATAAAGTCTTTTTTTTTTTTCCCTTTTACTACACTGTCAGTTTAAGTAGTGTCCCATACATAAGCTGCTTCCAAACTGGTTATGAGCTCAAGGAATTCCTCTTTTTTTTTTTTTCCTTTTTGGTAAAATACTGGTATTTGACTACTTTTGTGCTATACTCATCTGTGTCTTTGAAGACTTACATACCAAGAACAAGTTATTCTTTTCTCACTGGTGTGAGAATAAAACAGTCCAGGAAAGAGGGGAACTGCCCATGTGTCCAGGCACAGCCCTGAATATAACATCCTTTAAGTGAGAAAATGCCCTCTGGGGAATGTTTTGCTCTGGGAGGGTGACTAGAGCAACCTCCCAGAAAGTAGCTCTGCTTGCTTCATTCAACTCAAATCCCCTAAGATAGAGCACGCTGCTTCTCCTGGCAGTGTTGCCATGGTAGCTCATCCTGAAACGCACCCAGGAGGATGGAGAAGTGCTTCCATAGGTAACAAGGATCCAGCACAGAGTGGGATGCCACAGCAGCTTTCCCTTTCCTCAGGCTTTGTACAGAGGTACCCTGTGTGGTGATACTCAAGGTTGTTTGAGAGGATGCTGTGCACCACCTTACTCCAAGCCGTATCTGGACTGAGCCTTGGCCACCTAAAGCCTCACCCACTCACCCCTCCAGTTCCCTTGGGAACACACAACCCAGGAATGCAGCTCAGACTGGGATCCATCTGGCTGGAGAGCAGCCCTGTAGAGAGGGACTTGGGGATTGTCCTGGTGGACAGGAGGCTCAACATGAGCAAGTGGTGTAGCTGCAGTGGCAAAGAAAGCCCCCAGGATGCTGGGTTGCATCAACAGGGGCATCAACAGCAGAGATAAAGAAGTCATTGCCCCGCTCTACTCAGCGTTGGTCAGACCACACTTTGAGTACTGCGTTCAGTTTTGGTCTCCACTATACAAAAAAGATGCAGACAGGTTGGAGAGGGTCCAGAGAAGGGCCACAAGGATGATCAAAGGACTAGATCTGCCATATGAAGAAAGGCTGAGAGAACCGGGCTTGTTCAGCCTTGAGAAGAGAAGGCTTAGGGGAGACCTTATTACCACGTACCAGTACTTGAAGGGTAGCTACCAAGAAGATGGAGAATCCCTTCTCACAAGGAATCACATTGAAAAGAAAAGGGATAATGGATACAAGTTGATCCTGGGGAGATTCCGATTGGACTCCAGAGGAAAATTTTTCCCTGGGAGAGCAATTAGACATTGGAATAGTCTTATCACAGAAAGAGTCCTCATTGAGCCAGTGGTGGTGGCAAGTCTTCAACAGAGCCTGTGCTGCTCCCGTGCTCATGGATGAGAGGTGGGAGAACCGAACAGGGCGCAGGGCAGCTGAGTAGTTACCAACAGTTACTCTTCTGGGCCTCCCACGTAACGCAGTAGCAAAGCTGCTAGAAGGAGACTCCATCTGCTCCTGGTAGGGAGCACAAACATAAACAACACCGTATGGCCCATGTTAGCAGAGGCAGACGTTAGATCTAAAAGAATCCTAATATTGCAGTATTTGGCAACCTGCGCACAATATTGAAACAGAAGATGATTCAAAAGAATTTCTATATTGAGTTTTTGAAGCTAATGTAAACTTGAATATTTTATCTGTAAATATGGGGGGGAAGCTATTGCAGCTCTTTGGAAAAAAAGCCTTGTTTGGTATCCCTGCGTAGTAGCATTTTACCAGAGTAGATCCACATATCTGTGCACGGGCAGGCTGATGTGAGTAGGTAGCAGAGGGCATTTCCTTCACACGCTTCAGATTCAGCCTCATCACTCAATAGCCTGTTTACACAGACTGTTTTGAGCAGAGTGGCAAAGACTCCGGGTGATGGCTGAGAATTTAAAGTCAGCTTTGTTAATCTCTGAGCTCCTGAACCGGAGGAAAAACACACAAGCATAGTATGCAAATATTGTTCTCTCAGAACCACATTTACTTAGCTGCTGATGAGCAAGGAGAGAAAGTCCTCTTCCTTCCTGTTCCTTCAGGAAACAGCACAAATCCTGCACCGCAATTCTTCCCATAGCTAGCAGACCACAGCTGTGGCAAGCAGTGGGATAACCATTTATTCCAAATACTATGAATGAGGCAACAGGGAAAAAAAAAAAAACAACAAAAACAAGCAACACACACACAAAAAAAATGAGAGCATTGCCCCGTTTTAAAAACAATAAACCTTCAGATTAGTGCACATAAAAATATCTTAAACCAAAGATTGTTTCTAGAAGTTCAACAGCTGATAAATACTGCTTCATGTTTTCCCATTCAGATAAACACAACATGCCAGTCTCTAAACATCGCGTTGAAAGACCTTGTAACAGAGACTTTGATTTAGCAGAGCTGTTCAGCACACAGGAGTCCATAAGTATATACATAAGGGGTGGGTTTATAACTGAAGATGAAAAGGCCCTACGAACAAGTGCTGAACTGCAGCTGTAGCGAATCCAATTCAGAAACTGCTGCCTAACAAGAACATTGAGTGATCTTTTTCTCTCTGTCTTTTCCCCCTCCATTTCATCAGGATTTATCACCCTTGATTAGAGCTGAATGACTAGGGTTTCTTTGACAGATTAAACTTTAGCGTTATATGACTAATTTGTGTATAGCTGCTGCTATTGTTCTCTTCTAAGAGACACCCATTACTTTTTTTAGCTCTGCCTAGAGGAAAAAAAGAAAAAAATAATTGAAAATCAGACACTTCCAAATTCTACAGATCTATTCTTTAACTACAGCAACTAGAAAGAGTTGTGCAAACAGTCATTCAGGCCACCAGTTGTTCAAAACTTCTTTGCTCTGACTGTGGTTTGACATAAACCAGGGGTGGTATCCAAAGGATTTTTTTATTTCGCCCTCCACCCCCTTCCTAACTGTGTGACAGAAGCCCATGAGAAAGAGATAACCCCTAATAGCTACAGAACTGGAACTGTAAAGTACCTGTTGTAGAATTCTGCCTATTCTAGCAACCGAAGGCGACCACAAAATACGGTATTTTGTGAAGTAGGTCCAAAAGTTTTGTCATGCATGACATGCTCTTAGATGGCTTAAGAAACACACAGCATCTGCAAGTGACGCAGCACAAACTTGCTGGCTTCCCAGGAGAGGGGCTGGGAGCGAGCCACTAGGGCAGTTTTAGACTCAGAATTACACAATGGCTTCTATTGACATTTGTTTCCATGATGTGGAGTCTATTTGTTTGTATTTTTGTGGATTAAAAAAACCCAAACACAAAAACCCCAACAAAACAAAACCAAACACCCACACACCAAATAAAACCCAAACCATCACAAAGAGAAAACACATCACACCAAGGAAAAAAAAAAAAAAGAAAAAAAACCACAACAAAAAGCCAACCTGATCTAAGGTCAATACGAGTTTTCAATCTCCTGATAGATGTTTTCCATTAAATTTTACCGAAGAACCACTGCATCCCAGTATAGGGCTACCGACAGACACATTTAAAAGTGCTTCAGAAATGTATTTGTTTTTCACTTTGAGGTATTTTTGGTTCAAGATGCAGTATCTCAGTATTGCCTTCCCTCACTGTTGCTCTCAAGTCTGTGATTCTCATTCTCCACTGTAATGGCCAAGGATAGCAGCACAGTTTCTTTTGTTCTTTTTCATTTTCTTCCTAGAAATTACCCATTGAATTGCAGTAATCCAACATGTGAAATGTTTATTTTTAGAGCTGACCTCCTTAGGGCAGGAACATTTGCTCAGGCACAATCAAGCAAAAGGAGATGATGAAAAGCTCAAGACCTGTAATGGAAGTACCTGTTTATACACTGACAGATCACAATTTAAAGACACACCGAGAGTAATTTGTGAGCGGGGTCATTCACTGCAACAATGGAGCCAGTGAAAAGTAAGAACCAAATCTAGACTATGAGGTCACAGAGGAAATGCTCCCAATAATATTGAACATTACATCTGCAGCATCTTCTAAAAGGAAAAGTCACTGTGTTGCCTGATTTGGCTCCCTAGGAGCGTTAGAGATGGAGTCAGTCTAAGAGAAGTAGCAGACATCTCATCATCTACAGATCCTCTTCTGACACTGGCAAGGTACATTTGGAAGGAAATCCGCAACTAATCAGCTGTCCCAATTTAGACAGAGCCTCTGAAGGAATGCTTGAATGAGAAGACCCAGAATGAACTTCTGGAAGAGACAGCTAAGCTGTCGTTAACATTAACCACCCAGATTACTTTCTGAAATTCTCTGACCTACTGAAGCAGCTCAGTTATGCCTTGACTTAAAATATCCCAGTCTTCCCCCAAACCACCGGGCAGTCAGTTTCCAGGTTCATTGGCACAAGGCAAGGAAAATCTGCACTTCACTTCAGTGAGATGACTCTCAGCTTGGCCAAGACAGATCCACCAACAGATGCAGGAGCAGAACCTGACAGCTCCTAAAAGCTCTGCTCAGTATTTCTCGCTGAACTGTTTATGCAGTGACAGCCCACGAGGGTTTGGTGAAGTACTTCCAGCCACTTGAATACCCTTATAAGTAATCCGATGTCACCAGAATGCAAACAAAGGAAATGATGGAAGAGCTCACTGAGGGATTTTGTCTTACCTTTCCATTCCTCTCAAACATTAAACATCCTGAAAAACACTTGAGAAATTCTGATGCGATACTAAGCTGCTTCCTCCTGGGGATGCCATCAAAAAGATTAAAGCCCAAAAGTATCTGTCCAATTTTATCTCTTTGAGACTATTAAAGCTGAGGTCTATTTTTGGTTTCAGCTTCTTATGTAAAGAGAGACTTTGAGGAAAGCGTGTGAGCTGCTCCAGCTGAAGTATTTCTCTCAATCTCCCTCTTCATCTACAATGACTTAGCTAAAGCCAAAATTGTTTCTCAGGAATCATTCCACATTCCAAACTAGGCTTTCCCTGGGAAGACCCTTTGCTTTGCAGACACAACTCCTCTCTCCACCCTTTTATCCTAGGACTACCTGTTTTCCCAAACAAAAAACAGGCAGTTAAAATGTTGGTGAGTGTGACCCAGTGGATCTCAAAAATCACATCTGGGATGGGATATTGCAATGAAAATAAATATTAGAAGAAAGTATCACAGACAAGGAATTTAATTCCTAGTACTCCGGTATGATACTTGTTCTCATACTGACTCAAGGAAAGCAAGGTGGGTTGTGGTCGTGGGCCAAAACATTATTTTTCTAAGTTTTTATAAAAACTTCAAAAAGCATGACCTCATTTAAATTCTGGTGTCTATATTTTATCAGAAGTGCTTGTTCAGTTCAGTTCCTGGGTAGTGGCAGTGCCCTGAATGTGTGCTGTAAAAAAAAAAAACCAACCAAAATAAATATTCAGGAGTCTCATGTCTTATTTGTTTCTATCACTTTGCCCCCTCCCCAGGTGAGCTGTTGAGGTGCCGGGCATTGCACCACTCCTCAGGCCTTACAGTTCCCTCTTTCACATTTGTCAAAACTGCAAACAAATTCCCGTGTTCCCGTTAGCCAGATCGACAATGAGTACAGGAATCTCCAGTAAAGAGACAGTAATAAAGAGCCAGGAAGTGACAACTCTTCAAATCACAACCTCTTCAGCCCATGAATGCAAGTCAGAGCCTGCAGATGCTGGGCATAACCAGCCAACTTGCTCTGCAACATTCTGCTCATTCTGTCAATATGAGTTTTTTTTGATTTAGGAGAAGCTACCCAAAATAACACGTGGACTTCCTGATTCACTCCTGACCCCCAGAAAACACACTCATCAAGTATCTATGCAGTGGGATTTGCCAGCACTGCTTGCTGCAGGAAACATCTCCTCCCCAAGCAGCATCATGGTTCCTCTGCTTCTGTTCTTGGCCAAACCGTTTCAAGTACAGAGGGCAAGACGATATTAATAAAGAGAGATTATCAAACCTTCTGTCGAGTTTGAGAGTTAAGTTCTGCAGTTCAGTAAAATAATTTCTCGCTCCCACTTGAATTCATTCCTCCAGTGCTAAAGCTTACTAAATAATTATATTTTAAACAATCCTGATTAAATCTTTTATACTTTAAGATTCAGAACATCGATTCAATTAAGCAACGACTGTAATATACTGATTCTTCTTCATATCCTTCTCACCAGAAAAAAACCACACACACAAAAAGTCTGTTTAATGATGTCAACTTAAAAAATATATTTAGTCAGTTATTTTTTACTGAAAACCAAAAAAACAAAAACCTTCTCCCAGTTATGTTCTGTCACTTTTACCAGTTTGGATACTACTGAAAAACTAATGCATCATAGGGAAAAGTCAAAAATGTAATTTTCACCAATGGAACCAAAGCCTTAATAAAAGATCTTGGAATTTCAGACTTACGGTTCCTAGAGGAGCACTGGTGAAGAATAGCAATGATCTTAACCAGAGGGGATTTCTTAAGCCACTATCAGGCATCACAATGAAAAAGTCAAATAAGAAGGTGGAAAGACCTTGGCATGTCTTTCCTCTTACCAGCCATCACTATGACGGTAGGCACCCTGAATTACTTGCTCATACGCAAAACGTGCCAAAGCCATTCAGCTGAAGACAGATTTCCTCAGAGCCAGCCAACAGTTACTTCTGGTGGATATTTACAGGGCTTATACATCCACTTTACATTTCAGTTTGCTCATTGTGATGGTTGGACTTGGCCTTTAGCATGTGTCTTCTTAACACATGCAGTTATGGGAAGAAAAGCGTATCAGGTCATAGAATCATGGAATGGCTTGAGTTGGAAGGGACCTTAAAGCTCATCCAGTTCCCACCCCCCTGCCATGGGCAGGGACATCTCCCACTCAGAGCCTCATCCAGCCTGGGCTCAAACACTTCCAGGAATGAGGCTCCACAGCTTCTCTGGACAACCTGTGCCAGTGCCTCACAACCCTCGGAGTAAAGAACTTTTTTCTGATGTCCAATCTAAATCTACTCTCTTAAAGTCTCAAGCCATTATCCCTCAACCTATCACTACAAGCCCCTGTAAAAATTCCCTCCCCAGCTTTCCTGTAGGCCCCCTTCAGATACTAGAAGGTCACAATAAGGTCCCATAAGTACTCGTAATCAGAGATGGAAATTACGCACTCAATCTACAGCATTCCAATGTGTATTTTGATGCAGGGTAAATTAATTGTCTCTGCTAATTTACTCTAGTTACTTCACAGCCTTGTTAATTAGGCAGCTCTGCACAGCATTTTGTTCCAATTACTTCGGAATAATGGCTTCCTTTGCTGCTGTTTTGTTTGTCGGGGATTTTCAACTCATTGAGCATATAGATTATGTACCACATCTTGAGAAATAAATCTAGATATACTTGTGGGAACAAAATCGTCAATCTTTTATTGAGGCAATATTTACTTCTCCTTCATCTACCAGCATGATTCCACAGAGGACCACTAGAGCCACACCAGTGTCCTCTGCTCTTGCAGATGCTTCTCTGCTTTCTGTGTCCCTGTCCAGAAACAGAGCCAGGGATCCAGCCATTGTCCTTCCTTCACACTCCAGGTTGGGCTGAAGGAAGGAGTCCTCCTTTCTACATCTAAATCTAAGATAAGAGGGAAGGGAAGCAGGAGCTCTCCAGCAAGCCAAGCGTGAGCAAAACATGGCCCTGAGCTGGTAAGTGGGAGGTTACTGGGAGGAGCCGGTTGCAAGGGTAGTAAGTAGTTTAAGTGAGTCACCCCCAGAAGAGCCTGCTCTAACCAGCTCAGCAGATCCTCTCTGCAAGTAGGAACCAAGCTACTTGGTTTACCCTGTGCTTGAGCTGGTTTTGAAGTGCAGCCACTGCTGCAAGTTGTGTCTGGAGTAAAGCGTACTCTGCTTTTACAAGATCTGTACAAGTTAATACAAGCAGCACTTTCAATCTGTATTTCTGCAATACACAAGAGCTACAAGTATTCCAAGGTTTTATCCCAAAACATAGCAGGAAATGAAAAGATTGCTCACAAATCGTAAGGCCTCCCCCCATCCAGAACAAAAACAAATAAAGACACAGAGCTATTCCGTCCAGCCTTGAGCAGAGTAGGCCAACCAGGCCTCAGGAAAAACTTTAAAGAAAAAAACCTGCTTCTTCCCTTCTTTTTTAACTGAGAAAACAGAGTCAAGGAGAATTGAGTCAAAGGGGAATAACTGAAAAGGGAGTGTCCTTCAGCTACTTAGGCTCAGTTACTTATGTGGAACTCTCCTCTGCTGTGTACAAACTAAATAAATAAATAAAAAACTGTGAAGACAACAGTCCGTCACAGGAGAAGTTGACAGAGCAGAGATTCCTTACAGAAAGGATGCACCCAGGGAGAAAAAAAGTGGTGCCGCACCAAGAAGATGACTAGCTAGGGAAAACACAGAAGTCTAAGGTCTTCCAGAAAAAAAAAACAAAAAACAACACACCAACATCTTTCTAACCCTGTAGCGAGACACATAAGAGGTCCTATCCACATATTTGCTGCTCGAGTCCTCCTTCCACCTTCGTTTTGTGCACAGGCACAAAAATGCATAGGCTTTTAGAAAACCTAAATTTCATCATGTGTGTTTGTGTGTTACTCTGTGCTGTAGTTGTGGCATCTCTGCTTTGTATTTAGCAGGGAAAGCTCTTGTGTTGTACAGCTGGTTTAGAGTGGGTGTTTCAAGTTATAAAATACCTAAATTACCATAAGATTATACGCTAAACCAGAAAGAATTCTCCAAATTTCACAAGTTTGTCAAGGATTAGTCAATTATCCATTAAAACCTGGAAAGTGCTGTCCCAGGAGGAATGGGTAGCTGTGCCATAAGACTCAGCATATCTTAGTCGTCTGAGCTGCACTCTGAGCAGCACCACCACCCAAAAAAGACAAGCAGCCTTCATAGAACGTGTCATTTTTTTTCCCACCTTAAAAATATGTTTCTGAAACTTGCCAGATAATTCACTATCTGCTGCTTCAGTCTTTTGTTTCAGAGGATGAGCTGGAGGCAGGCGATAACAGCCGTGAAGATTAAAATGATCTGAGGATTTAAGGTCTGAATAACAATAGGGGATTATATTTTTATTAGTATTTCCCACTCAAGAGCTGGAGGATCATTTTTCTGGTGATCTGCAGCTTGTTGTTCACAGATGTTATTTAAAAGCAGTTTGAGTTATCAGTCATTTCACAGACAACATTCCCCAAAATACATTGACCTTTTCTTACTGTTTTTGCCTTTCTAATGATGCATCATGGACATACATGAAGATTCTTGCTCTTCTCCAAAAATATTCTTTGAAGCATTTCTGGCAGATAGCTTTCACGATCCAAAACCTCAGCATGAATATATTTCACATTCCGTCCTCTTCCCCCCGCCCCCCACCCCGATAAAGATGTTGATAGATCCAGGTCCTTCTTTAAGATTATAGAGCCATAATAATAATACAGTGTTGTAATAATACAGTGACTTTTCAAAAAAAATATCTTATGCCAAACAGAACTGAATGGTCTGCTGGATCAAGTACAGCCCCATTTAAAGAGATTTGAATAAACACCCCAAAAACAAAAGCAGAATTAGGCCTTACTGTTTTATGCTGAACAGGCTTTAATGCTTTAGAATTACAAATGAAATCATGCTAAACCAAAACCAACCAACCAACAAGAGCCAGCAGGCATATTATCCTTTCTATTTTCTTGGGAGAGATAGGATAGACAGACTACTTTCAGGAGGCAATCTCTAAGCAAGGGGTCTGTCTGGGTGGCTCTGTGACAGGTCAGGGGCAGTGCAAAGGGGCAATATTGCTGGTGTGCACATCCTTAAACCATCTCAGAACGTAGGGAACAGTCAGAGAGAAGCTAGAGGAAGCAAAAAGAAGACATAGAAAGTGTCAAGCCGAACAACTGCAAAACAAAGAAACACAGCCCTTGCAAAGGTCTTTGGCCTAAGAGGAGTGCACATGTTCCATTCAAAAGAGCGACGCTCACACTGCTGCAGAACGTTTCCTTCCCCACATCCATTTGTCAGACACCAGGGTCAGTCCCTGCTTAGAGCTCAGACCATGAATTCTCTAAAGACTATTTCAGCCCCTGAAATTCACTGTAGGATCAGAAATGATGGTAGTTCCACGTATTTATGATCTCCAGTTCTACGGCAACCTCAGTAGAGTCATTGTAGCGATATGTGAACATGTCGTTTTATAATTACTCTAATTTTATTTTAGAAAGTAAAGTTCCTCATTATGCACTAATCAGACTTCTAATCCCTCAGCACTCTTTTCTCTCTCCTCCTTAGGGAAGCCATAGAGACGAAATACACCATCTTCTTTTTTAGTGTGCTCATAAGAAGTTACCAGATAAGAGGAACTCTGGCATCAGAAAAATGATTCAGCTATTTACAGTGAATATATCCACAAATAAAGACACTATTAATTCAATAGATTCTATATTAAAAGATCTATTTTTGAATATCAAAGCCTTCTCAATTATTTTAAAACCTAGGCATTATGCATTAATTGCAAAGCTACATTACTTCCTTGGCATGTCAGAAACCTAAAGCAAAATTCTTATTTCCTGATTAACAAGTCCGTGTCCCCTGGAAGCTGCATGTTATCACGATGCTGAGTGAAGCATATCCCAGAAAGCTGTCTTGAAAAGGGATGTCATACAAAACAAACTCCAAAATTACTTATTTGTTTTCCTGACTAAAACATGGGTTTTTCTCCTTTCCTTTTCCTTTTTTTCCTTCACATTCAGGTAAACGTAATAAATATCTCTTAAGACGGTCGTAGCAATGAGTCTTCAAGTTTTTGGTTAAAAAGAAATCCCTCTTTGAATTTGCAGCTTTTTAATTTCATTGGATAACTTACTTATTCCTGCCACTCCGGAGGGTGAACAGAAGTGGAAATATACTCTCTATTGTTTCTTGTGTCCCAGAGATATTGTTTCTTGTTGCTTTTATTCTTTACTGCTTTTGTTTCTCTTCACCTATGGAGGTTTCCACAGTGGTAAGTATCCTTGCTTCTCTGCCTATCTTTTAGTTTAGAGAAACCCTTTCTGAAACATGGCACTAAAACCAGTACATGTTCTAGATGAGGCTATTGCCATGTTCAATTTACATCATGGCCCTGTCATATTTTCAGTGTTATTGATCTTCATCATTCAACTGTTTTAAATTCATCACATCGATTCATTTGCTTTTGCTACTGCTGAACAATATTGAGTAAGGATCCTTTTTCTGAACCACTAGGTATTGCACCAGGGTCTTTGTATGAGCTTTATAGTTAATTTAGTGACCACGGTGGACTTTCCTGTCATGCTTCCTAGTGTCTACCTCAAATAGATCAAGATTTTTTTTTTTTCTACATGAAAACTGTGCTGTTCGAACATCAAGTGCAAGGTCCTGCACTTGGGTCAGGGCAATCCCAAGCACAAACACAGGCTGCACAAAGTATGGATTGAGAGTACTCCTGAGGAGAAAGACTTGGGGGTGCTGGTTGGTGAAGAGCTCAACATGAGCTCAGAAAGCCCCAACAATATCCTGGGCTGCATTAAAAGAAGTGTGGCCAGCAGGTCGAGGGGTGATGCTCCCCCTCGAGTAGAGCACCTGGAGCACTTCATCCAGCTCTGGACTCCCAACACAAGGACATAGACCTGTTGGAGTGGGTCCAGAGGAGGGCTACAAAGATGATCAGAGGTCTGGAGCACCTTTCCTACAAGGACAGGCTGAAAGAGTTGTGATTGTTCAGCCTGAGGAAGAGAAGGCTCCAGGGAGACCATCTCACCACCTTTCAGTATCTGAAAGGGACCTACAAGAAAGCTAGGGAGGGACTTTTTACAAGGGTGCCAAGATACCAGCACAGGTTGCCCAGGGAAGTTGTGGATACTTCATCATCGTAAGTGTTCAAGACCAAGCTGGATGAGGCTCTGAGCAACCTGGTCTAGTGGAAGGTGTCCTTGTCCATGGTAGCAGGGTGGAAGTAGATGATCTTTAAGGTCCCTTCCAATCCAACCCATTCTATGATCCTATGACCAAAGGTCGTATTTCTAGCTCTCAGAAAACATTATATCTTAAACTTGCCACAAATCAAATACAAAAACAAATTTTATCTTATATTTCAGGCTAGTGCAATTTCTGGAGTACGTAGGTTTGGAGAGAGAAGGTAAAATTAGCCAAGTCTCTGGAGCAGCTACTCAAGGGCAAAATAGGCCTGCCTCTCTTTACCCTGTTCCAGCTCCCTTGCTAATGCTGCTGAATAGTGCAGAGCAAGAGACTGCACTGAGGGTCCCAACCACCATCTTAGATCTGTCCTAAAGCTTTCATGAAGACCCTGGCAGCAGCCAGTTTGCACCATGACATACTCGGGCTCCAGCACCTGTTTGGGTCCTCACTCAAGACACATCCGATGGACCAGACCTCCCAATTCCCTCCACAGCTGTGGTTGTCCAGCTCCAGGTAAGCCCTCTGCAGATTCATGCAGAGAGGATGGTCAAGTTCCAGAGGTGAGCTAGCTCCTGATGACATAGGACAGCAGAGCCTGAAGAGGTGAGACCATGGTGCTCATTTCCTGAATGGCAAGAAGAAACATGCCTGATGCCTTTGGATGGGATAGGGATTTGACAATCAGTTTTGAGAATTATGTTTTCAAGCATCCTTTCCTCTGACTGCTGTGGTTGTCTCCAGAAAGCCAATAGTTACAGATAATGAGCACAGTCACCTTCAAGATTTAAAAGTTATCACGCTTTAACAGGTATCAGAAGATTTCCCTTTGACGTGATGAAGCTGTTTTCACTTCAGAAAGCATTTTTTTTTATTTTTTTTTTTCCCCATAAAGTCACATACTCAAGGTTACTGGAAAAAAAAAAGATTCTGAGGTGTGGGAATCATGAAGTGAATGGAAAGATAGCTTAGAAAATTTAAAACAGTTACATGAAGCATGGGGAAAGGACTGAAAAAACACTGCATCTTGCATGAATGATAGAAACACGGAAAGAATGGGTACCAAATGAGAACAGAGGCAGCAGAGAGCTGGTGAACTGCTTTGATCATTCAAAGGCTTAAACCTGACAGTCTGTAATGCTGATGGACAGATATGAAATGAGGATGATGGAAAGAAAGCGATGCTAAGCAACAACATTCAGTTTCATGAAGAATGAGAAGTGAAAAGGGACAAAAGAGTCAAAACAAAAGAATAAAACAAAAATAATCCTGCTTGGTATAAACTACTGAAGGAAATGGGCTCTATAAAGGAAAAGACAGTATGGAGAAGATCCTAAATAAAATCCTAAATAAAAAAAACAAACCACACAACCAACATTTGCATTATATACCATCAGGAAATTGCAGAATATGCCCCAGTGGGAGCAAAACTGCTCCTAAAGATACACCCAGATCATTGCAGAGCAAAGGAATTTGCTTCTCAGCTGTTCCCTGCAGAAAGCACAGGAAGACTTCTATTGCTCTTCTGAACCACACAACGAAGGAGCAGCCTTGGAAACAAGCCTTGGAGATGTAATATTATTCCTGCATTGCATTTGCTTTCACATTTCTTCCTAGATTTGCCTAAAATTTGTCACACTGATAATTCTCAGATGTTGTCAGATTTAGAGCAGCAGGGATTTGTTGAGAATTAGAATTTTCTGAAGGACAGGCATGCTCATTTTTTTTTAATTTTATTTACAATTTGGTGTTTTGTTTTTTTTTTTAAAGGTTTGTGAAAAAAATGTCAAAACAGATTTTTCGTCTGTTTCTTAATATTCTTGGAAGGAATCATTCCTCCTCCATGGCCAGATGGAGGTAACTCCCATGGTCACGTTCTTGGAGCATTGCAATATCCTCTCATGTTAGTTCATGATTTGCTGGTTTATGAACATTCCTGCCAGTAGACTCATTTCTCTGAATATTCATGGACAGGAAAAAAAACCAAACAAACCACAAAGGAGTGCGAACAAATGCAAAAATATGCAATTTTTTAAGTGTACCCTGAGCTTCAGAACCTGGAAGACATCCATGAGCTATGCTTAACACGGAATGTTAACGCGCTGTGGAGGGAACACCCATGAAGGGTATCAGACTGTCACCTTGTGTCATACATCAGATCTGCTGACAAATCAGCTCACCTGAACTGCACAAAAGAGTAGTTCACCACTAAAAAAAGTCGGTACTACAGCTTGTAGGGTAGTACCTAGAGGTCACTTGCTATGGTCACAGGCCTTCAGGTGTGAAACTCAAGCCTTTTTACTGCTTAACACTAAGAGCCAGTAGGAGTTTAACCTTTTCATAGCTGTTGGTGTGTTCAGAACTTTTCCATTTCACTAAGGTTAATAAAAAAAAAAAGAGCAAAAATTTAAAAAACACAAAAATTTCAAATGGAGAAAAAAATTGCTGCTGTTTGGCAACATACAGGGTTACACGTTTCTGTAGTGAGAAAAGAGCAGAGTACTGTAAGTCATCCAGTGAGAAAACTGCTCTATAGCAGAAATAATAGCATGAAATAAGCCATTCTTAAGTCAGGTTTTTGGGAAGGTGGTATGGGAAGGTTCACGTTTATTTTGTTGGTTTTAAATTCACTTACTAGCAGCTGGCAAAACAGGCTAGGTTATTTTTCCATAGCTCCATAAAAACTCTGAATTTTTACTTGTCTATTTCACCAGTTATTTTCTGGAACAGAAGCTCACAGGTGGAATAGTAATATATTTTAAAATCCCACCAACAAGGACAATGTATAAGCAACATTTTCCCTGTGCACGCACAGACACACACATATCACAAAGAGCGTACTAATTCCTTCCTCTAAATGAATGCTCCAATTAACAGCCCTTTGGGGATACAAACGAGGATCTCAGTCCAGCCACAGACTCTAACAGGCTTACAAGGTACAAAAGCTATAAAAAAATATCACCTACACACCTGCTAACTTTGGTCTCCAAAACTTATTTTCCCTCCCCAGCATTTTTATAAACCTGTCTCAGACCAGCTTTCAAAATTAAGCAGAAATTCCTCCTCCCACTTCCCAGAGAAAATGGATTATAATATTGGTCACTGCCACAAATATTTCAACACCTTGATTTAAAATTGCTGCTCCCAAAGAGAAGGAGGGCTTTCTTGCGGCAGGTTGTCAAGATTCAGTTTTACGAGGGAAAAAAGCGTGAGGAGAAACTAATATCTAGATTTGCTATGATGAAATACATATAACAAATGCATTAGAAAGATTTTTAAGGAAGCAGAATATTCTTATGTCCTCCAGCATCTCAGCCAGCTACAGCAACCACTGGAGCAAGAGGGCTAGACAGCTTCTTTTTAACTTAAGATCCCTTCCTGCTTCTCTTTTTTTTTTTCCCATTTCAGTTTATCTGCCTGTCCTCGGCACTGAGAAATCAGGACCTTTGGAGGTTTGCAGAATGCTTCTTTCTCTCCACCCCATGTTATTTTTCTTTTCTAGGCCTTTATTCCTATAGATTTCAAGCTGCCTTCTTTGGCTTCTGGCCACCTGAAATGAAAACTACGTCTAATAAAGCCTTAACCACACATACTTTTCAGAAGCTCCTTAAATGACTCATTTGAGAAGGTCAGTCTTGTAAGAATGTATTAAAATTTTTAAGCATCTTTTTGGCGTGTTCATTTTTGTTGTAACAATGGACTTGAAAATAAAATTATAGTTCCATAGCCATTCCGTGTGAAGAGGCTCAGATATCCCGTCTCGGCTCGTGGTCTTACCCAAACAAACCACAGTTTGATTCAGTGTCCACTTTTGCCTGAAGAAATGCAGAGATTTCAAAATGAGGTACTTTAAGATAACTGCAAGTCTTTTTCCACATGTGGTACCTAAAATTAGCCAGAAATATTACACAGTGATTGAATGGATGGAAGTATGCAAGGTCATACTAGTAATAAATCATCATTTAAAGATCCTGTGAGTAATTATCAAGGATTGTGGTGGCTTCTCCATAACAGTAAAGGTCTCAGTCCAGATGCATTTCCTACAAGAATGCAATTCATGTCTTTCACACAGCTTGTAAATCATTATCCAACAACATCAGTGGGTCACCTCTCACTATAACATCAGTAAAGCCATGACTTGTTCCTCCACCAGTGATGTCACCTGTTAAAAATTGCAGATACCTTCGGTAAAATTAAAAAGCAGGGAGAGTTCTCCACATCTAAGTGGTACATAACCTCTACTGTCCTCAAGGTCACCATGGTCCAAGTATAACCCACCTACTTACATTGTAACCTGCGCGTTTGTAAACGAGTAAGCACAAACTGATTTTTTATCTGGGAAAGAAAAGGCGTGATTCTATTTGCAAAGTCATCGCGCAATCAGTGTGTGAGACTTATTTTACATTATGTTTTGACCGGGTTTAGCAAAATATCTGGGGAGAAAAGAACTATAAAAATGTAAATTTCAATTTGCTGATGCAAAATTCATGAGCAAATCTTTTGGAGGGGCTATCTCCAAATTGCTCTACTCAATTGTTAAAAATGGCACTTACAGCTGTCGATATCCTTGGGACACGGGAGGGCGAACAAAGGAACATTGGCAAGCCCGTAAGTGCATTGCCCTTGTCTGTCCTTCCCTAGAAGAATTAGGCTAAGACATTCTGATACTTAAAGGAGGTTGTAGGAACATTTAATGGCTCAGAGTTCTCTGCCTCTTCGTTATGCATTGGCAGATTGTATCAAATCACTGGCACAACGTAAATACTCCTATAGAAGATCACTGAAATAAGACAGGCATCACTGCACCAGTAGCGTACCAGCCAAGGCACAGCTTCCTTCACAAGGAGTCACTGAAAAATACCCACTTAGGATAATGCTACCAAAAAAAAAAAATCTACCAAGAAAGGGAGCTCTGAAGCAACATCATTTCAGCTTTTGAGTTCTCATTGTCCTGATGTTTCAAAAATGTGTTAAAATAAGCCAGGCACAAAAGCCATCGGATAAATGATACTCAAAGGCCAACAACTGCAAAACTCATTATCTTTTGAAGGAAGATCACATTAAATGGATTAATCATTCAACAGTAGATATAAAAGTTAGTAGGAATTGCAGCATAGAAGAATTATGTGTGGCAGACATGAGGTTGGGGCCCTACATAAAACTAAGCCAAGAAACAAGACACTTCCCTGGGTAAAACAAGCAATTTCTAGTTATTGTCAACAGCAAATCACGAGTGACATAAACCAGTAAAACTGTTATGCTAGAACTAGGTCGAAGTTTTAGTCAAAAAGATGTGCAACTCAAAGCTGTTCTTAGCAAATAAAACTCCACTCTTAAAAAACTACATTTCTCTAAAGCACCTTGGAACACTAAACAAAGGGTTGTTTGTATCATCCCCAGCGTATCAGTAACATCATTCTGCCCTGTGGATATACTCTAAATATATTCCCTACGACAAGTAAATCTCCAACTTAAAATATTAGGCCTATATTTTCAAAAATAACTAGCCATTTTTTAAGTCCTCGGCTTCTGATGCCTCAAAACAACACAATTTTCAGAACTGTAGGTACTTAAACCTCTATAGAATACGTTCCCCTAAGGCATACTAAATGGACATCTCAAAAATGGCATCTTTTACAAATTTAGATTTAAATGTAGGAAGTTCCTGAAAGGTCCAGGCACAAAGATGGAAATCTCAATTATTTATTTATGTTTTTTCCCCCCCCAGAAACCTCAACAGTACAGGCAGCCACAGAACAAGTTTTACCACTATACCTTTCTTACAGTCATCCAAACTGATGTGACAGGATCAGTTCTGAGGATCAGGAGATCACTGAGCATTCAAATAATTTTAATTCACGGCTTCTAGCTACAGTTGCAGGAGGAATGATACTTAAATTCTAAATTTGGAGTTAATAACTATCAGTAGTTTTTATTTCTCACCTTTTCAGCTCTATTTCCAGTGTGGTTTAGTGATCATAACATGTTAAAAAAGTTCCTTCCACAGGAGGAAAGTGGCAGCATTAACATGAGTGACTAAATTGTATTTTGACTGAATTTACCGTAGTAAAATGAAATTAAATGCATTGCAAAAAAAGACAGCACACACATGCAGTACTCTGCTCCTCTGGAAAGCCTTCCAGACAGTTACTGGCCTCTTAAACCTACTATTTCAGGTCTTTCTTCATTATTGTCTTGGGCTTCAATTGAGCTCCTTCAGCAGAATTGAGCTGAACCCTGATTTATGGGTAGGCAGAAAAAAAAAAAATAATCCAGCTTGCTAAACACTATTTCAAGCTTCACATTTATACAAAATATTAGCCTTCTGCTTTTGGAACATTCACTTCAGACATTAATTTTATTGTAAACGATAGATTTTCTCTAGAAATAGTCCACAACACAGGTTTTTTTTCTTCAACTTCTGAATAGTTTTTATTAATTGGAATATTTTTTTGATATAACAGCATCCATAAAGGTTACACCTCAATTTCTACATTACTTCATGATTCAGTAGGTTGAAGAGCTCTGCAGCATCAAACCAAGAGCCTGTAATTTTAAAACTGATAAGACTTTCCTCTCATCCAGTCAATAGGCTTAAAAGTCTGAAGTTTTACACTCTATTGCTACAGATCTAGAAAAAACTTCAAACCCCAAAGGCTGCCTGGAGCTTATTTCATCTTAGACATTTGAAACATTTGATTTTCCTTGAATCTTCAGTTAAGGTATTTAAGTCAGAATTGCAAGGTGAAAAGCCCAGTTTAGCCCTCTTCCCTATTTTAAAGTTCAAGGGAGAAAAAACTCACTATCTTTCACATCTATAATAATTATTTTCAGAGTAGTCTTATAATAAAAAAATACGACCATCTCACAAGTGTTTTATTCTTCTATTTCAAGCATACCCTCACAGTTTGCAGAATAACCGATTTTATGAGGGAAATGGGGTATATTTCATCCTTTCACTGTTGGGTTTTGTTTTGTTTTTTTTTTATTTGGTCCTGCATTTTTCCCCATGAAAAATTAATCCACTCTTTATCCTCAGAAATCTCTCTCTAGTGGTGTCTCGAAAGTGAGCATCTTCTCCATGATGCACGCTACCAACGAGCTCTCGAATCCGAAAGGGAATACAAGGTCTTCACATCAAGGCTCATCTGCCTACAACTCATTATGCTGTTTCTAGAGGCCTGCATCTTCCACAGTGCCAGAGGTGCCAGGAGGAGAAGTCTCAAATATTGTGCAATGTAGGGATGTGTTACCAAAGCCTCACTCACAGAAAACACTTATGGGCACGTTGTACCAGAAGAAAGTTGTGGAAGCTGAAAAGAGGGTTGTTATGGTGAGCTGGCTTAGGAGCTACACTGACAGTTTTATGGAATGTTACAGAATGCAGCCCATAACTTAAAACCACTAAACTATTGTCTCCAGAAGAAGGAAAAAGTTTTATATATAAGTGAAAGCCACAACAGCACAGACACAGCTTGAGTTATTTCCTGCCAGTTGACAGACATCTGGGGAACACTCTTTCCTCCCCGCTGCTTTTCTGCAAATAAAATCTGAGCAACTGATGTTTCAGAGCAGCATGCCAAACCCAAATACCTCCAACATTTTATTGCCTTCTCTATGAAAAGCAATATCCATGTAGTTTTAAAAAAATTGCCAGATTATTTTTAAAACCAGATTCCTGACTCATTCCCTCCTCTCTTCTGCTTGGATAGATGTGACTCAGTGGAATGCATGTCCTGAATATTATTCTTACGGTAAATACACTAGAAGGGAGTAACAGCTGTGATAATTACTATATGGAAAAGTTAGGTCAATAAATAAATAAATAAATAAATCAGTCAGCCAAGACTTGCATTCCTCCCAAACTCAGAAGAGTTTTGTTGTCACTCAGGAAAAAGCTGCTATGTGGCAGCAACCACATTTTGCTACACCTTCTTCAGGTTTCTAAACCTCACACCCTTTGAACGGTGCAGGGGTAACTGACAGTCCCCATTAGGCAGTCACTGGTGTCCTGAAATTGTCTCAAAATGAAGGTTTATTGCATCCAAGTGACAGGGATGCTGTTTTTATATGTGACTAATTTATATTATGTGCAGCTAATTTATACTGTTATGGAATTCTCCTGTACCTTCTTTCACCAGCCTCCTGGTAGCATTCTTGCTACAAAATCCTTTCTCCTGTCAGAGGCTCTGAGGTCAAAGGTACGTGACGACACTGCTGTAACATGACAAAAATATTTTAAGTTTAATAAGAGACAAATAACACCTGCCATCAGCATGCTCAATCCTAAAATTGTCTAAGTTGCAACAGTATGTCAGAATTTCTCCAGTGGATTCTGAATTCTGAGAACTGGAAGTGCTCCCACTTCCCAGATGGCTGATTGTTCAGATTGGATGGATTATTAATGTAGTCATTGCTCTGTGTTACTAATAAATGTATAAAATAATCTTGCTGAACTGTCAGGAAGTTTCATCCCTGCCTGCTTTTACCTCTTCCTCATTTGAGGGGAAAAAACCCAACCCTAAACCAAATCCTTTCTTCAGTTGCCAAACAATCTTTTAATTTCAAGAATGAAGAGAAGAACACAAGACCTTCAGCCCATGCCAAGTCACTGAAAAAAAAGTGAGGATTATCGTTTCACCACCTCTTTGCATAAAAGCTTAGAGGTACGAGATTTGCTGTAACTTATTTGGGGCTGAACTTGGTACACGTACACTAAAGGATAAAGGCAGGAAAATGACAAATCAGTCTCTCTGTCCCCCGTACAGCTTTTGACTATAGAAGCTTTTCCCCCACCCCTCTCATTTCTATGTCCTCTGTTTCCAGAAACAGGAATTTTAAGACGGATATTTTTATATTCATACAAATTTTAAGATATTTTAGGAAAAATTAAAGATAATTTAAAGACGGATAATTTAAGATAAAAAAATAAAATTCTCCATCTTTATATTCCTACGAAACAAGAGGGAAAAACAAACATTGTAGCTTTCCCTTTCTACAAGGTGAATAAAACACTTCCGAACCATTTTGGCATCACTCAATTTAATCCCCCATATGCCAATATGAGGATGCCAACATATATTACACAAATGTCTCTCTAGCACATCAGTTCCCACTCATTTATTTGTGAAACAGTTTAATGGCAGTGAACCTATTTGTTGCAGAGTCACAAGACCTAAGTGTTTCCTAAATTTCACACATCAAGTGGAATATTCCTGTGAATATTGCAGGATTTGGTTCTTCACACCTATAACCTCAGAGGTTCAGAATTCAGTAGATCCTGGTGCTCACTTGTATGTTAGGCCAGAGGGAAAAAAAAAATAAAAAAATCAAGTGTTTTGATATTTGTTTCATTCAGAAGCATCAGTACAGAAAAAGTCAACAAGAAAAATTGAAACAGCCTTTCTAGATAAAAAAAAAAAAAGAAAGCTACTCTAAGTTCACCCTGGCTGAGGCTCTGGGTTTCTTAGTGGCAAGTTTAACCTAAATCCTCACTTTGGGATCTTCAATGGTGAAAATTCAAGGGCACCTTCAGCAAGTTTTGAAGTGAAGAGTATTACTGAATAAAGTAAAAATGAATAAAGCAATCACTACAGCACCCCCTGTGTTATTGAATTTGATATTTATTTCAATTATTTTATACTGCTACTACATTTTTCATGTTCCTGGAGCACTGTGAAATTTTACGTCACACTCTGGAATTTATCAGGAGGAGAGAGAGGTAATTTTGAATGAGATTGAGGAAAACTGCAACTTTTATGAGTATAGAAGACATTCAGTTCTGTGAAATTATGCATATTACATCAGCTCTTAAACCATCTTCACTGGAATTATACGGCACAGAAATTAACATTATTGGATTTCAGAACCAAGCTCTCCCCTGCTGATGAACGGAGCAATTCATCTGCAACCCAGTGCTGCTGGCCTAGGCTACATGTCTTGAAACTATCTCACCCTTGCTTAATTTGGCCCTTGATTGACATGGGTAGCTCATCTCTTTAAACACATGAGGAAGCATTAGGGATGACAGTGCTGGTTTGAGCATCACACACTTTTGTTAGCAAATCTGAGGACTCGGGTCCAAACTGTGGAGCTAAGCCCCAGAAGAAGAGCACTGCAGCAAGAGGTGGCATTCGTGGCCAGGTAGGCACCACCAGGTGACACACCTCAGGCCTTTTGTGTTTATAAATCTTTAGACTTCAGCATATAAAAGCAAAATTCAGAATGGCCAGACAGTGTTCCTACCTCCAGAATGACAATTATCCCACTACTTAGGCTATATTAGTCAAAAAAAAAAAAAATACTGCTCTCCTGACACAGTAGTAAAACCTACCATAGGAGGCAGAGTCTTTAAATTAATTTTATTCCATTAACTACTACTATGTACTTTATATAATAATAAACAAAGGGAAATAGTTTCGTCTTGCTGAAGGACTACTTGTGCAATTCTCTATATCCAATGTTCATTGAATGACAAGACAGCTGTAAGAATTTAGTCAGGTGAAAAGAAATTTGCCATTTGAAATCATCTCAACTTTAGTTTGCAGCCACAGATATTGTGTCACCCCTGCTTGGCACGAAAGAGGAAATTTTATTTCTGTCTGGAGATTTGCAAGCTGAACAAGAAAAGCTATTTTGTTGTCTGGCACATCAAAGCTCCAGGATATCAGGTAGTACTTAAAAGTGCACTGGGGGTTGCTGGAGCAAATATTATGTGTGTATCTCACTCCCTGTGCTCTTTCACTCACTCACAGGGTTTGGGGATTGCTGGAGAGGCAGCTTATCCCTGCCTTGCTTTTGGCCTTTTCTGTTGCAACATTGACTGGGTTACAAAGGTGCAACTTGTCTGTAAGCACCATTCTACTGGGAAATAAAGGGATCAGACCTTGAGATTCTGCAGAGTTCAAAGGATACCTTTCTCCGTTAAGTGGAACCCAATCCCTCCCCTCCCCCAAAACAAGTCAGCCATTCACAAGTGAAACGCAGCTTGTCAGAATCAAATACAAGGAAAAAATAAACATACTCTTCCTGTACCTGCCTTTAACTTCCTCGTTCTCTTTAATGCTAACCGATTTTCTCTTCTAATCATCATACTTATATATGCTAAATATAACACACATCACAACACTGCATCCAGAAGTTATCCCCTGCAGAGGCAGCTGTAGTGTGTCCATGCCACAAATCTGTTGCTACAGCCTTACCAGCATTTCTATACCCGATGCATATGAAATTATTACTTCACATGCTGATTATTTATTGACAGAGCTCCTCATTTTTATCTTGCAGGATCCATCCCATACTCTTCATATATCATCTTGTCACAAATGTACAAAAACACCCCACAACACCAAACAGGTTTTAATAGAATTTCTAAAGGCTTGGTTGCATTTCTGAAACCGCAAAATTTCTTTGATAAAGACAGGAAGAGAGATAAATGCAGTATTTCAATTGCCAGCCTCCTCTGCTTAAATTCATAAAAATGCAAAGTTTCATGAGGTAAGATGCCACTTCTTAGAGGAAAAGCAAAAGGTAGCATGGCTAACACTGTTATTACAGTTCATCTTTTGATGAGCCTATATGATTTATGACAGACAACTGGTCTCAGGAAAACATCGAACAGCTCTCAAGAAGAGGAAAATCAATTCAAATAAGTGAGACAGTAAGTACAGGCAACAGAGGTAACGTCTGTATTGTTAGTGTGGGAATTTCAGCTCCGCATTTCTCAATTTTTTTTTTAGCCTTAGTAGTGTGACGCTTAGGAATTGCATAAATAACAACAGCTACGTTAACTCTTTTAGCTCCATGATATTTTAATGTTGTTGAAAGTTTGGATTATCATGCATTCCAGGCTCACTGGACACCAAGGTCGATGCATAGCTCCAACACAGGAGGTGGCTCATTTTCTCAGTGGGACTAATGGTTTCATCATTCCTACTATTCCCTGAGCACTTTTACATTCTTTGAACTCCCTTTCAAGCCAAGATTTCACACTTTTCTCTGATCCAGTTTATTTATAACCCACTCAGACTTCACTTCTAAGCAGATCTTCTACTGTACTTGGACCCCAGGGAACATATACTACATGTATTACGTTACAGTCCCAATAGTATCACAGTCCCAATATTGGAAATACAGTGATGTGAATGATATAAAATAGGATTAACATAGGCATTAAAAAAAAGGAACTTCAATCATACTTGTGAGAATTCCCATATGGAGGAGTAGATTAATTCAAAAGCGTCAAGTATTATGAATGAAATGTGACAATGACATACAACCTCAAACAGGGATTTCACCCTAATACGTTATTTCACCCATCCACCTATAAAAAACAGTAAGTGCTGTGGGATATCCACAATACAGATTCTCAGAAGAGTTTCCTATCCTTCCAGAAGGAATAGAGAAAGGAAAATTTTGCAGGAAAACACCAGGATTGGAGTAATTTCATTTAAATCTAGCCAACCAAATTGGACATCTAATCTATGCGATCTACCCACAGTCTCACAACGGCATGTTAGGCACTTCCGAAGGGTACTTACCTACTTCCAAGTATGAGTCTAAGACATGTCGAAACAATTATCATCTTCTCCATATACAAATATATGTATTTGACTACACACAGAACCTCAAAGATAATCTTAGGTTGGTATCTGCTAGACAGGTGGCTACCTTTAAATGAGATGTGTCCACTGTGGGAAGCAAGTGGTACTTATCCCACTGTCCTACGGAGTAGCGATGCCAGTAGCTGACCAGGTAGCCTCACTTCAACTTGTTGCTGGCTTGACTTAGCTTGACCAGCTTAATCTTAGATCCTCTCACCTCTTAAGCTAGGAGTGCCTAAGCGTGCATGAATCTTGCAGATTTAAGCCCTTCCAAGTTTGTTTCACAGTACAGACAAGCGAGCACACCAGCAACTGTTAGCAGGATTGAGTCCTCCTCACTTTTTCCCCCCATGATCATTGCTTGTAGGAGATATTAACTTGTTTGTAGTACAAGAGGAGATCATAAAAACAATATGCGTATGTTGATTTCTCTTCACATCTCCTGTTTTGTCAAAACACTAGATATGGAATGAACTTTTCCCAAATGTCTGATCAAGAACATCAAGTTGCCTTGGGGAAGCTGTATGCAGTATTGACACTAAAGCATCAGTAACTACTGCAGAGGAGATGGATATGACCTTAACATTAACATACTCTCCCTTCTTTCCCCAGCCCTGCCATGTGAGGCTGGCCTAGCTTTCCTATTCTTCCATTTCCAGAGCTGACCTTTGACTAGTTTCATTCCCGGTCCATTTATTGAACATGCATCTCTCTTTGTAACTTATACTAACATTACCCCATCATCACAAATAGTAGAAATGACAATAAAACTTGAGGTTGGTATTGTAAAACTGCCTTGTCAGGCTCCTCTCCTCTAAAGAGGACCTTTACAGCAGCACAAAAGGATATCCTAGCATGGAGCAGGTGAGGGGCAAGCCACAAACCACAGGGCAGATCACTGTAGAAGGATCCACAGCACCATTTAAAAAAAAAAAAACTATGACAATTCACATATCCACAAGATTGCACTGTTTGAAATTGTTTTAATAATAGGAATTGTAGATCACTCGAATCTGTAAGCTTTTCATCTCTGACAGTGATTGAAAGGAAAGAACAATACAGCCAGGGTCCGTTTCCATTGCTGTGAGCATTTCTGATCAAACCACTCCATCTACACTGTAATTTGTTGCGAAGTTTGATCAAGAGCAAGACTGCATCCCAGAGGAAAGTTTACAATAACGATACAAAACCATTACTGACTGTTACAGATGTAGAGTTTCTGAATTTGTTGTTAAATTAGCATATTCTGCCCTCTCCACTTTCCTACCAGCTGATAGGTATTTTTAAAAAAACAAAAATTGTGGTGTGTCCACTTTGGTTTAATCTGCCTGACTTGAGTGTCATATTTGAACGATGACCCAGCCAGTGTCCCCTTTGTACAGCCACATAGACAACCTAGGAAGAGGTGAAAGGAGAATGCTGAAAACCCACAAAGTGCTCATGGGGCAGTTCTTGCAGAAAAAGCACACATTGCACAGTTTCTGTATTTCACAGCATAGAGCTGGCCTGGAACTGGAAGGGTCACAGCAGCACATCCAAATTTACACCCTTCTTGGTAATTTGAACAGTGCCAAGGAATTACTGCACGGTCCAGAATTATTGCACGGTTCAGAACTCAATGGTCCATACTTGGAGAAGGATTTAAGGTATGATTTTGACCCCAGCCAAAGCACTCCAAGCAATTGCTGGGCATGGAGCAGGAATCACCACAGACCAAAGAACACCCTGGGGCAGGGAGATTGAACCATCCTGTCTGGAAGACCAGAAACATTTAACAGTAGACACACACGCACTATTCTGTGCTAGCTGGTCTGAGAACAGGAGAGCATTCAAGGTGTCTTCAAGAACCAGAACCTGAGGTCCCTCTACATATAGCACTCAGGTGGGAGCAGGAAGTTTGTCCTTCCCAAAAGAGCACTTTTGGTTAGTTGATATTTTCCTACTTACTCCCAATGAAACTCCTACACAGTGGGAAATAGTGGCAGGACTAGTCTTAAGTGTACACTTGTAAAATGCAGTTCCTGCATCTGACAGAGCTGGTTTATTGGGAGCCATCCCAATAAACTCAAATACAAGGAAAACTAACTCATTATAACAGAATAATCTTTTGAGTGCATCAATAACATCTACGGGCACAGAGACAAATCTTGAGTATTCAGCTAATGTACAACCTTTCAGACATCAAGGGATTTTCAAAACAAGTGAAAAAGATGCTGTCTGACAGGGTGATAAGTGTTTACTGGATTCATCGCCTTGAACATCTTTAACACACATATTGATGACACCAAAGATTCAACAGCACCGAATCTCCAACATGATTACCATTTGATATTTTTAAGATAGTTCTGAGAATTATTGCACGCAGCCATTCCTCAGGATGAATCTGAAGGCTAGAAGTGGACATAAACACCAATGTTACATCTTCATTCTCATCAAATGATTCACTGTTCCATGGTACAAAATTCCCCACGTTGCAAGATAACTGAAGCCATCAACATGATTTGCTCTCCAAAAGTTCTCAGATGCTGCCAAGATCTAAAACATTCGTATGTTAATAAACAAACTCCAGTGACTCAAGGTCCCTCTGACAGGCTGGAGAGGTGCGCCCAGACCAACCTCATGAGATTCAACAAGACCAAGTACAAAGTCCTGCAGCTGGGTCGAGGCAATTCCAAGCACCAATATAGGCCAGGCAGTGACTGGCTTGAGAGCAGCCGTGAGGAAAAGGACTTGGGGGTGCTGGTGGACGAGAAGCTCAACATGAGCCATCGGTGCATGCTTGCAGCCCAGAAAGCCAACCCTGTCCTGGGCTGCAGCAAGAGAAGCTAGGCCAGCAGGTCGAGGGACAGGATTCTCCCTGTCTACTCCACTCTGTTTAGATCCCACTTGGAGTACTGCATCCAGTTCTGGAGCCCCTATTACAAGAAAAGTATGGACATGCTGGAACACGTCCAAAGAAGGGCCATGAGGATGATGAGAGGGCTGGAGCACATCTCCTGTGAAGACAGACTGAGAGAGTTTGGGTTATTCAGTCTGGAGAAGAGAAGGCTGCGAGGAGACCTTACTGTGGCCCTCCAGGATCTGAAGGGGGCCTACAAGAAAGCTGGGGAGGGATGTTTTAGGATGTCAGGTAGTGATAGGACAAGGGGGAATGGATCCAAAGTAGACCAGGGTAGATTTAGATTGGTCATTAGAAAGAAGTTCTTCACCATGAAGGTGGTGAGGCACTGGAACAGGTTGCCCAGAGGTGGTGGAAGCCCCATCCCTAGAATTATAAGGCCAGGTTAGATGGAGCTCTGAGCAACCTGATCTGGTGAGAGGTGTCCCTGCCCATGGCAGGGGGGGTGGAACTGGATGAGCTTTAACGTCCCTTCTAACCCTGACAATTCTATGATTCTATAGAAGTATTGGAGAAACACTGAAATCTCCAGAGAGAGTTCTTTGTTTCACCATATTTTATCCATGAATAGCCTTGTCCTAAAGCAACTTGCAACAGAAATATACGGTAATTCTTCTCTCTTTGACTTTATCTGAAGATTTCTTTAGGCCAATCTACTACTGTCCTTCATAAGACAATATTTGTGCAGCTGCTCTGAGAGAGCTCAGTCAACATATGCTAAAATATAAATAATAGATTTAAAACAAACAAACAAAACAAAAGAAAACCACACACAGCAAAACAAACACCTCCTTAACTTTATACAAGCAGTAAAACAAAGGACCCAGAAGAGTAGAAATATCCAGTCTTCTATTTGCTGCTTCTGATACTGGCTTTGCCTACTCAAGAGTACCCTGTCAACAAGCAGTTGAGCTCACATGCAGGTGTTCAATCCTCCCAAAATGCTACAACTGCCAGACTAGTCCTCAGGAGAAAGTGAATAATAATGAACACACATAACATGAAATAATAAGAAAATTTCAATCATATTCATTATCTCAAGGAGTCAACTAACAGTCAGAAAGTGTAGATGCCACCACTTTTAACAGCAATAAATCTTGTTTGTAGAGATGAAAGAGCAGGACACGTACGAGTCTTCTGTCCTTGCTAAAAAGTACCATGTTCCTTCCTTCTGACTACTGTACTGATTTTTAAATAAATCCCTCTAATTCTCCCCATATTGAATGGGCTGACTTTCTACTTCAAATAGCTACTCAGGAAAAACTGACAAGTCCCAATAAAGCTGACAAATCTAATTTGCAAACTAAAGGGCCACCAGTTGTGACTATATTTATCACATTCAGTATAAAATAAATACAAGAACTACCGAGTTCTGTTCAACTCACTGTAACCTATGAAAACCTTCCAAAACAAAATTCCTAATTTATTCATTTTTTTAAAAAGGCAGTTTCATACTTCTCTTGAACTAAGCAGGCCACAATTCACATGAAGAAAACTCACTTCTACAAGTATTTAGGGATTCTTCATCAAAATCAATCTGCAGACTCACAAAATCAACTCTCCAGCTATATGTTAAGTTAGTATAGAATTGGCTACGAATTTGCTTGTTGGGCATCCGTGCAATAAAAGCACATACACATGGTTTATGCACATGGATGGGTGTGTAGTGCTGGCAGGGGAGGGAGATTTGCATTTCAATCACCGAAACAAAACAGGACTGAAGTTACAAGAAAACTGAATAGCCTTTGAAAATGCAGCCGATATACTTCAATTAATTACCTAAATACTGTTTGGATCCCTTCTCTGTATCTCCGCTTCGCTCAATAAAACAGATTCCTCTGGGAAGATTCTTAGCCAGTGTGGAATAAGAAAGAGGACAGTGTGTGCAGATCTCAGCATGGATGTAACCCTGGGACGGGCTCCACTGTCAACAAGCAATTGCTCTTAGTTCTAAAACCAACCCAGCTGAAAGGTTTGGGAATAATGACCACTTTAGTCCCTTTCAGAAATAAGGGACAACTTAAAGATTTAAAAGTTTCAGAAGACAAAACCATGAACTTTGATGCAGCAAACTGCATGGAAATATTTTTGCTTCCTATTGACATCCTATTTAATGCTCAAGAGGTATGGATGTTCAATGGCAATATAGAAAACAATTGCAGTGACTCCTCTGTGGTGCAGTCTCTGCTGGCATACACTGGAGCAAATTCCTGTCTTGTATTGTTTTAAAGGTATGGCTAATTTTCCCTCAGGGAAAGCATTTTCAGATCTCATGCAGCTGGGAAAGAACACAATTTTGGTGCAGAAAAGTGTTGGGATGAGTTAGATTTTTCAAGGAAGAGCAGGTGTGAAGTACCAGCAGTATCCTGCTATTTTCACCATGTACCAAAAATAAAATAAAATTCAGCTATTCCCATGCCAGAATTACAGAGGATTCTCAAATTCTGCTTTGCTGAGAGATGAATCACTATTTATGTTAGAACAACTTCAGTGTGCTCAGTGTGTTAGCAGATTATGCAAAAATTACTCTACTCACACTACAGAAAACACTATCAGGGCAGTAAAATTAAGAGAAGAATAACTCTTCCTCCTTATTATCGAGAACCACTCTGCAGATCTTAATAGCTAACATGACTTTGGCTATTCATATTACAAGCCAAAAAAGGGAGTCTACAACGAATACTTTTTCAGAATGTCTGCTAGTCTTTATTGCCCTGAATGGACTAAATATAATCAGAAGTTAATTTACCATGAAAACCTTAATGATTTCTGAAATCATAGATAAACTCACTGAAAAGAAAACAGAGAAACTGTCAATGGCCAGAAGAACTGTCCTATTGGAATCTGTGATTTTTATTTCAACAGTATAATTGGGCTGGGAAAAGAAGGTCAGTGATTTGCACCAGTAAATTCACCGTCACTTTTATTTGGTCATTCCTTAGCCAGCCAAATGAGAAACAGCTATTCCATCCCTGTAGTCTCCGAGCCGTATCTAAACCCCTTCTTTAAAGGGCTATTTAAGAGGAAATAGTGGCTGGGTGGCAGCATTGGATTAAATTGCTTTTCTGTTATGCAGGTGCTTTTCCAAGAGACCAGTAACTGTGAACGTAGGAATAGAGAGGAAAGCTGCACTGTTCCAAAACCCACAAACAGTTTCAGGAGTAGAGATTTAACCCATTGGCTTAATATGAACATGTCACACACTTGTCACACGCCGCTGCCCACTAGCTCTTCGTTGCTAAAGGTTTAAGAGACTCCACTGGGTTGAGTGGATTGAGGATGCATCAAAACATCTTTATTTCTTGTTTACTGTGAGTAGCATAAATACACCAAGGAAGGTCTGAAGAGAATAATACTAGCAGCCCATTACACACAGATGTATTTGACCAGTTTTAGTTCAGTTTAAACTGAGAGTAAAGAGAAGCATGGAGCGTGCCAGGTATCACATGCTCTGCATTTTGGTTCCTTGCCTAATCTAAAGGGCATGGCTGAGATCCCTGTTAAAGACAGCACAGTGGACTTGTGGTTGTGTGCACATGCTGAGTAGCGTTGGTTTCAAAGGCCATGCAAAGCCCAGAAGCTTCCAATGCACATGCCAGAAAATCCAAATAAATACAGACCAAAGTTTGGAGAGCTGGGAACAACTCCACCTCAGTAAGTACAATATTATGCATCTCAGTAGACATTTCAATAGGCAAATTTATGCTCTAGGACATTTCATCCCACTATTTATTTGCACTTTGAGTAGAATATACCTGCCAGTTCGGATAGACAAACTGCATGTTGACGTGTTTACACCCACCTTGTGTAGGTGTAAATCACTATGTGATTTTATACCCTAAACCAACAAATATTGTCGTGAGCAGCAGATTTCTCACCTTGCTCATTCCCCCAGTTCCCTCTCTGAACTACATGGATGTTGTCCACAGTCCTGGAAGGGGCACATCACAGAAGACAAGACTTTCCCTCAGAGTTAGCACTAATTGCATCTCTCTTCTATCCAGATTCTGCTTTTAACAAAGATTTTAAGCACACAGGTCTAGCCGACATCTTTCCATCCACTTTTAAGTTTAGCTGCACTTGGTCAAACACTATAAAAGTTACTGACGAGGACTTGACAGATGGCAAGTCAGTGTTGTTTTATGACCTTCATTTCCTTAGGAAACCAGGCTAAAAATTTAAATAAGGATCTGAAGCTTGATAGTGCCCTTTCAATAAAAGGAATGAAGCAAGATGAAGGGCTTGCTTTTCTGCCAGAGGAAATTGCTAAAACAGGTATCTCTTAAATTAAAGAACAGACTGTGTAGTTTTGCTGGTTGCCCAGATGCTGTCAGAAAAGGTCACTGACCTGCTGGTCCAATAAGAATAATAGAAGATAAATTACTGACTGTTTACTAGGGTGATTCCAGACTATCAATCCTCTAGCCATTAGTTTTAATTATTCGGTTTAGTTAATTTGTCCATCTCCTTTTACATCTTGACTTCTTACTGTCTATTACAAAAACCTAATGACCTTCCCGCTTTTATTCTCATCACAGAATGGTAGTGAACCTTGTAGGAAACATGATAGACAGAATTCCAATAGTTTCATCTGTGCCTACAGCTGCCATATAGTTACCATCACCAAAAGGAATGCTGAATTTCATCACCATTAGGAACTTCAATGTATGAACTCACATGGAGAAAACAAACACGTGGAAAATCCAAGAGTATATTGAGCAAAGAAAGTTTCAAAGCCACAGAAAGCACAGCAATACAGCAAGCCGGCATCTAAGAATGCTGACCAGGGGCTCTTTTACACAGTCCTCGAAGGCCAACGTTTAAACTTGCCTCCTTCATTCTCCACTACTCAGGGGCTCAGCTAAAAGTTGTTTTTGCCAGGAAAAGTGACTCTAAATGACCAACTTATATAAGGAAGGGTTTTTTTGGTGCTCAAACACAGATGTGAGCAGGCATGTACACATCACAGCCCTAGCAAAGGAAGATGGTTAGAAACTGGAGGAGTTCTGCTTCTCCTTTGCAGCTGCTGTTTCCTAATTCAAGGTTAGCTCAGGCTTAGTTGCAGGAGGTGTGTCTTGCTCATGAAATTCTAATACTGTCCTCTGAGGTATCTGTTACACCAAAACTATGAGACTTAAATCAAAGGAAGAGAATGGTTGTTAGTCACCGGTGTCCAAGTGACAAGCTACACCCCTCCACCACTGCAGCAGAAGAACAGCAAGACCAGGTCTCCTCCAAGAGCAGGGATGAGCTGGGAGCCAAGGAGAAGCCCAAGACAGTAGGGATCTCATCACATTCTCCCACAGGATCTGAACAGCATCGGGATGGCAATAAGTCCCTTTGACACTCAGACAAGGCACGGTGATGAGTGACATTCAAGGGTTGAGTCAGGAGCAGGAGACAGGGCTTAAACATAGATCCAAGGTCCATCCTGGAGGCATGGCCAGAAGCAGGACAGTAGACAAAGCCTACACTCCACATGGCTTTGGAAGTCATCCAGTAAAACACAACCCTAAGCCAGGACAGGAGCAGACAGAAGTGAACACAAAAACGTTTCTAATGGAGCTCAAGTCAAGTCTGGGTGGATAAGAGTTGCATGGTTGGGGCTCCCAACTGAGACTATTCAGATTAATCACAGTCTACAGGGGCCTTACCAGCCCTGACATGCAGTTTGCTCAAAAAAAAAAAAAAAATAAAAAAAAAAAAAATCCTGTCAAAACTGTTCATTTTGCACTAAAAGTTAGAGAAGTTGAAACATTTTTTACTCAGCATTTTAAACCTGGAGCTTGGGAGTTTTAATGAACACCACATTCCTTTGCTGATAGAATAAATTCCTGCTGTGAAAATGCTCTTTTAATCAGAAAGCCAGTTTTTCACAGGAAGCAATTTTTAGTGGTTAACACTAGAATGGAAATTCTCTTTAATGAAAAGAAAAAAATCAGATCTTTTCAGGGTTGGAGGAAGTGAAATCCATTTTTTCCCTAGGCTTAATCTTCATATTGTGCCATTGTGTTTGAATCTTTAGGACCCACAGGGCTCATTAGTGTTAGCATCTTGCAGTGAAGAAGATAAAGTACACAAGAAGGATGCACAATGGAAAGGGCATTTCATTCCCTGGTGTGCGATTTCCTGCCCGCTGCTGGCAAGAAGCAAGACACACTTGCATCAGTCTCTGCCGATGAGATGGTGCTTTAACGAGGATTAACACGAGGGAAATGATGGAGGGGAAGGATTTTCTGTGATGAGATTTATCGAGGAGCTTGGGGCATTCAAAGCTGTTGTTGAGTCAATGAAAAGTTGGATTTCCTAAATCAACAGCTAGAGAGACGTAGCACCACTCCGCTGAGAAACACTTGTTTGTGACCCAGTTGGGGCTCCAAGACATCCGTTTGATTTGCTTGGCATTTGTCCTTGGCCTGTGTCAGGTCTTCGAGGGTCTACAGCAGCTGAGGCTTTCCCTGACTTCAACGGGCATTGTGCACGCCCAGCAACCTTCAGAACTTCTCCTTTAATTGTATTTTGAAGTCAACCTTAGAGCAATTATGAATGAGATGTGTTAATCTGCTACCCTTAAATTTCCCCATCAGGGTCATACAGGCTAAACATCTTTCTTTGGCATCAGCCAAAGAAACATTTTGTGATTCTTGCTTACTTGTAATTTAGAACATTTTTTTAGAAATTATGGACCTATTGTTTATTGATCTTAATTTTTAGGAACAAAAAGGATCAAGATGCTTACTATCTCAAACACGCAATATTCGGTTGTAGCTCTTACAGATGTCAAACAATGACTAGGAGGGATCCCTGAGTTTTCCAATATTCTTGTCATATTCATGAATACCTCTTCTCATGCACATATTTAGGACAACGATCAACTCAAAAATCTGTTTGCAGGCAGTAACCACTATCTATCATTTTGATTCTTTGTGTGAGCACAAGGAGCTTGTAGGTTTGGTCCAGATGTTTCTGACTGTTAGGGAAAAACCAAAGCTTTCTGATACTATTAAATGCATACTGAAAAGTTTAAAACCAAACAAAATTGTTTCTTCCAATAACATTTAACAATATACAGGTCTCCAAAGCCTTTCATCCTCATTTGGTTTGATAAAGATTGCCTAATTAATCATACAGATTGCTCTATCACTTCATCTGGGAGACAGGCCAACAGGGTTGCGGTTTAAGCTCTTTGATGAAAAATTACAATCGCTCTGCATTTGCTACCATGATTGTTCTGTGAACGCTAGCAAGAGCTGAGTTTGCAATTCAAATACTCTACATTCACTTTAAAATGGTTTATAAAAGACAGAATGAAAGGCAACTATCACTACCTATTAATTTTTTTTAATGAGCTTATGAATTTTAAAAGGCATTTCATGGAAGAAGCACCTACAACAATCATTTAGATGAGATTCTGGGTAAAAAATAAATCATAAAAATCAGAAAATAAAGTTTAGTTTAAAAGCACAGCCCTTTTTCTTCTGGTCTTATGTACTGTTTGCTAAAATGGTGGTCTATCAGCATAAACTATTAGTGAATTGATACAACACATAATGCAAATTAGATGTGAATACTGTGCAGAAAAAGGCAGACAGAATCATCTGCAATTTACACTTTTTGTAAAAGTGATTCACATCACCCATTTATCTTCCATTTCACATTTAGAGCTCAAAATAAAACATTTTTAAAAACACACACAAAAAACAAAACCAAGATTTTGCCCTTTATGAAGGAAACATCTGAAGTTTTTCTAAAATATACAGAGTAGCCACCTAATGTTTCAGGGAAACAATTGCCACAATCCATCAGACCCATAACGAAAACAGCATTAGAATCTGCTGTAAGAAAACCAAGGGAAAATGCAGCATTTTTCTATCCTGTGCTTTGGGAAGTGCTGTCCACATTTTCAGGTTTTTCCAGACTGAGGAGCAGCACAGTACCATACAGCAGTGGTGTTCAGCCACTGGAGCTCGAGCTTCGAATTTCCTTAGCCAGAAGGGGAGTCCCTCATGACCCAGGTGAATGTAAAAAACACTATTTGCTCTATTAAACTGGCTGGTTAATTGGAGCCAGAGACATCAATAGTTTTAAGTCAATTATAATTGCATTTTTCAGTGGCAAAATTGCACACAAAGATTTGTCATGCCCTGTTTTAAAAAGCTAGTTTACAGACACACTGACCATCTTTTTGAATTTTAGATGTTTTGAACCTTTCTTACTGAAAAGCCAAGCATCCAAACTTGAGTAACAGAAATTAAGATGCACAAAAGTAGAAATCAGTTTCAAAAAAAGCAGCCATACCTAACCTCACAGAGCACAAGAACAAAAATTGGCATAAGATTTCCCAATAAAACCTAATGATGCTATAAATTGGCAATTAGGACAACATTTAAGACATGTGGTATCACCTTTCCAAATGATTAGTGAAGAAACTACAGTATTCAGCAATTTTAAGTTACCTTTTATTCTACTGCACATAATTATATGGTCATTTTACATCTGGACAGCATAGAGCTTTCTTGATCAAATTAAATCACGTAAATCAAACAGAAAGAGTACAGCATTTTGCTGTTAACACTGTAACTAATGGTAAAGAAATAGCTTTATTCCTTCTGAGTTATAGTTAGATCAGAGCCTGAGATTTTCAAGCCACTCAGAAATATATGCTCACAAATCTTGATCTTTTCATAGTCTTATGCTGGGAAAGTCACCATGATGACCACAAATGCAACAATGAGTATGGATAGTACAATTCAAGTCAGAGTGGAAGACCTGAATATAAAGCAATGCTGGAACACTACTGCACTCATCAACTTCATTTTAAATAATTCAGTCAAAACCACAAGAGGAACGAGCACCTCCTTGTCTGCATTAGCTCACATTCAGAACTGAACTATCGCAGTTGCTCTGTAACCCAGTGACACACACACACCTGGTCAAGAAGGAGAATCAGGAAAAGGGGAAGAGGCTCACAGGTCAAAACAGTCACAGATTTAACAAAACATCAAAAATAAGATCAATGCCATTATAAAATAAATAAAGCTATACTCAGCCCAGCAAATACATGGCAGTCACAGCAAACAGGCAGGCAGCAGGAGCACAAAGAAACAGGACAAGGACAAGCACACTTCCACACCCTACCCCAACAAACTTCCCCCTTTATACTGAGCATGATGTTTATGGGATGGGACCCACCTGTAGCCAACTCAGTACAGCTGCCCTGACTGACTCCCAGCTGCTAATGGGAGTCTGTCCTAGCGACACCAGGACAGACATCACAGAGTTCTGTTCACCAGGCCAATGAAAGGGAGAAAGAAAATGGATATATAAAATTAATGATTAAATGGGCCAGCAGAACAAGCAGGCCTATCTGGGTGTATCGGTTACTTGTGATGTTGTCAAACAAAGATTAATCTCATTTAAAATAAAAGACCAAAGGTCTTTTATTATGCAAAGGTAATATACCTATTCTAGGTGAGCAGGTATTCAGAAAACTGGATTTAGTTTATATTCATTCACTATAAGCCTGGAAAACAGTGCACTGCAGGAATGATCTAGTTCAATAGATTGCCCTCCAGAACAACATGAATTCCTGCCATTTGATAAAGTGCTACAATGGAAGTATTAATGGGAAACCAGCATTATTTGGATTCAAATACCCAAGTGAAAACATGATGCAGAGCAGCAAAGTCTTTTACATGAGATACCCTGAAGACTTTATACAGTTGTGTACCTGAGAAGATGAGAAATGACCATTACTACAGGGTCACATATACCAGGAGGCTTTCAAGTGAGGTGGGAGGCTTTTAACTGACATTGCTTAATGTCAGATAAAAGCCTCCCTTTCCCTTGAAACTGGCTGCAGAGGCAGATATGTTGAACAATTAGAAAAGGAAACTAGAACAGTTTTAATGAAAGTGGAAAATAAAAATAAAATGGAATATATACCAATATATAAAAAAAACAGTATCAAATCCACACCCCACCCCTCAATGGCAAGTACGTCACCCTCACCACTGACATTGTGGAGCAGGCACCCGAAAGTCCCAGACTGGGCCCAGTAGCAGATAGGAACCGTGTTCAGGAGCTGGATTCTGGTACTAGATTCTGAAATATTCAGATCAGGATCGAAGGCAGAACGGACAGAGTCCTCTTTGGATTCCAGTCGTTGAAGAAATGAGGAAGAATCCGAGCAAGGCCCCAGAATGAGAGCCCCCGAGCTGAGGGCAACTGAGCCAGGGCCCCCAGCAGCCGAATATGCCGTCTGTGGGATGGAATATCTTATTTCATTCAAGCTGTTCTAGTTTCCTTTTCTAATCCGTAATTCTCTCTCCCTTACTCCTTTTCTCTTCCCCTTTGGGGAGGGAGGGGGGTTAACAGAGATTGACTGGTATAGGTTTAGCGGGCTGCCCTGACCGTAAACCGTGACAAGTACCAAATCTGTTTTCAGTCACTAGAACACAGAGGGATGTTTCTCAGTCTTCACCAGGTTGTCAGTTTTGCTCTTATTCTTTCTGTAACACCTTGCTAAGTGTTACAGAAAGGAATTTTTTGGCTTGAACTCGAGACCGCAGGTATCTGCAGAGGAAAAGATCCTGCCATTTATAAGAAATACTATCATCAAAGCATCAATTTATTGGTAATGAGCATGTCTAGGCCACAGAAATGGCCCCCACCTTCCCAGGACCTGGCACTCTTTCCAATGCCCCTCCTCACGACACTGCCTCAATGAAATTATTTTTCATTTCTCTGCCACATACGTATCTACATATCTCAGTGTCTGTGATGATGGGTTTTTTGTGAATATGATCCTAAACTCTTTTAAGTTAGAATGTTATCTTTCCACCTGCAGTGGAAACTTGTGGGTTTTGCACCGTAGATGTAAAACTGCAAAGATGAAGCTCCAAAAGATCTTTGAAATTTTCTGTTACTGAGGCACAATATGATTTCTGTTTTGCCAGCAATAAATGAGACATACCTCCATCCCTTGTCTGCAGTTATTTAATACTTCATTACCATCTGTATGTACAGCAAGAGTATTTTTTTTTTTTTTTTGATCAAGAATCCAGGCCCCATTGTGATAAGTGCTGGTTAGATGTGGTCAGGAGATACATAATTTTCACAATATTGAGCTTTAATGGGAGCAACTTTGATTTTTTAATATTAGAGTATTTAAAAAGGTGCTTAAATATGGATTTAAAAGCCAAATGAACTGAAATACAGACTCTTATTAACAGGTTTTCTGCCCACATTTTTCTGCTTACTGTCCCAGTTTTGGTCTTTGGAGGGTTTTTTCTTTTAATGGATTCATTCTCTGATGCTGCCTTTCCAGCTCTCTGCAGAAATACAGAGATTGCAACATCCTTATCTCTGCAAGGTGAGGGAGAAGGTGCTCAGCAGTGTCTGTCTATTGAAAGAATTAAATCAAGGTCTCTGAGAGATGGAGCAAAAGTAAATGAAATATCAAAGTGATGGAAAAGAAATTGAGGGAAAGTCTCTGAACATTTTCAAGAAGCAGTTAAGAAGCTGTTGTTCTGCCAAAAGGCTTTTCTGTTCTGCTTCATATGTTGTTCAAGGGTTTAAGGAGAACTGAAGACCTATGCTACCTCCATACCTGATGCACAGAAGTGAATGTACTTGTATTTTTCTGCCCTATTTGTCTTTTCCTGCCCTTTTCATGTGCTTGTGTATGTCTTTCTTAGAGTTCATACGTTGAAAAGTAACTTTAAAAGAACACTTGGGTGCAAAATCAAGCACTGTAAAGTTGGGACATGCCAGGATTACACAAGAAGTCTTCATTCGGGCCATTTTATGTATAAATTAGGGCACGGGTTTTAATTACAAGCTCTTGTACTACTGCTTCCACAGGGTGTCTGTCATTCAGTGAAGACTTTTTTTTTTTAATCTGCAATATTCAGCATGTGGCTTGCTTATTTGAATCACACGCAAACCCTGTATTGAATGCAAAATTATGTCATTTGAAATGACAAAATCTGAATATATGCATCTTCATTACACCTCTCCAAGCAAAGGTGATTATTATCCCCCTCACAGGAGGAGAATTCAAGCATTGAGATTAAGGCCACTGCTTTCTGAGCCTCCCCAGTGCCACACAGTTTCTTGGCCTCCGTAGTTTTGTTTTTCCATAGACACTGCTTCTCTTTACATGTGTTTTTTGAGGAAGGAGGTAAGCAACGTAGAAAGACAGAGATGTCAGTTGTGGGGGGAAAAAAAAAAGCAGAGGCACAGCTACTTGATATAGGATAGTACCTGCCCTCCTGGGTTTTCCTATCCACCAAACTTTCCAGGTCTCCTTCACTCCTGCCACTGCCTCTTGGTTCCCTCTTCCCACACTGCTGACAGTACTTTCCAATTTAAAACTCAGTGAAGCACTACAGCCTCTCATCATAATTTTTGGTTTAACATTACAGAATGACACATCTTCTCCTGAACTCCCATCTCTGAATCAGACAAACCTTTTTGGCTGGAACTTGTCAGACAGGGGGAAAAAAAAATACCAGTTCCCTGAGGGACACAGAAGAGACTTCAGCTGGAACTGTTAGTTGGGCAAAGTTACTACTGATAGACAAGGTAGTCTATAAATACTTCACATAAAATGATGTGAGAGGCCACTGCAGTGGCCATAAAACCAAATAGTCAGAAGTTAGAAACTGCCAGAGTGCAGGACAGTGTGGGGTTATCTACAACCTTAAGTCAGCCCCATAGCAAATCTGCTTGAAAAAGCCTTTTTAGCTGTCATAATGCTCTCCTTTACTCAGATGTTATGACTAGAGAGCCAGACACAACCAAGCCTTCTTTTTTTTTTTTTTTTCATACTGCAGGTTGTGTGAAGGTTTTCACTTTAAAACAAAGGATTGGGATTTTATCCTCATTTACAACTTGCCCTCGTTTTAGCTGCCCTCTTTCCTCCTCCAGTGATTCCTCTGGGAAGCTGCACTTGCAGAGTGTCCTGGGCTTCACTAACAGGGGAAGGCAGCTGTGAAAGCCACCCCCCTGGCCTGCTGAGAGTCCTGCTCCTTCCCTGGCAGGGAGGCAAAACAGAAATCCAAATGGTTTGTCCCTTTCCAGCTTTGCCACCTTCAAAATTAAATGTTTTGGGGTTTTTTTCAAGCGTTGTAGGTATTACCTTGAAAAATAAACACTGGAGAAACTGCAGCAGAGTGCCTGCTGTTATTGATTCTGGAACAACTGCTGACTGAAGCGCTACACACCAACAGAGCAATAGTGATTTAATGTTCATTAGTGATTAGAGCAGTTTCTCAGTAAGAAGATTAAGAGGTCAGGAAATCCACTGAATTTCTCTCTTTTTTTCCCCTCAAGATTCAAGGTAGGAAAATGGCTGCAACATTTTCTTGTTCAGATTCTTGAGGAGACATGCCCATGATGATGAGAGATAAGACATCGCCTTCAGGACTCAAATTCTTTTAAAGGATGATTTAAAAATAAAATATTGGGCTGTGGGGGTGAATCTTGATAATGCTGCCTTACAGTATCTCTCAGAGGAAACAAAAGGAAAGGTGCAATGCTGCTACAGCTAAGAAATTGCTTTATTATCTGACTCATACTTGGAGCAGAGCAGTCTCCACTCCTGGCATCTATCACAAAGCATCAGAAGAACAGTGCCGAGCTACAATTTTAAAATTACAATATAAAAAGGCTGTTATTTCCACTTTGTAGGACTATGCTAGAAGCCAGGTCTCTGCTATCTAGAATAGTTATTTTTCCCCGAGTCTCAGAATGATTCATTTTGGGGCTCATTAGAGCATAATTTCTTTTTGTCCAAATATTTTTTGCCTTCCTAGAGTACCAAAGAACAGGACTGAAAGAAATTCAGCAATGTTTGGGGTTTTTTCTGTTGGTTTCCCTACTGATATATTTGCTAATACAGTAATTAAAAGCAAATTACACTCCTCTATAGCTACAGAAGTAATTATGGCCCATGCCATAACAGTTGCCAAAACAACTAGCAACTCTCAAACATATCTCATAGAGCACTTTCTCCCCTGCAGGCCTCTAACAAGCTCAGCAGCTTTTTATTTCCCCCTTTCCCACCCAGTTTCTCTCAGGAATAAATGTGAAAATTCAAATACCATCCTCAAACCAGAGCAGGTATCTAAGGTTTCTTTGTCCTCTGGCTCCTCCCTCCAGAACAAATCTTAGCTGATGGCAGAAGGCAAGATGCCCCAGAGCACAGGCACAGGCCCAAATGACAAAGCAGCAAAGTCTTGAACTTCATGGCAAACTGCCTTCTCTCTACGTTTACCTAGCTCCACGGCTTCACATTCCTGATCTTCTGGATGTATTGGCTCTGTTCAAAACTTCCATCCTCTCACTTCCCTTCCCTTGCCTAGTTTTTCAGCATTAACCAGGCAGGTCAACCAGTGCACAGAGCTCCATTCTTGAAGAGTTTAGGTGTCTCAAACAATAACCACATTTGGTAGGAGAGCCCAAGGTGGTTAACAGGGCTATACTGTGACGTGACTGCAATCCTGCTCTGTAGCAATACTGAGGGACAAAGAAAGTACACCTTCCTAAGCTTCCTCACTCTTTTCCAAGAAAGCCACCATTCCTGTTAGGTCCCTTCTAGACTTCTGCTCCTGCAGAACAGCAAGAGTCATCTGTGGTTCTAAGACAGGACTGTGTCGCAGCACATCCACAAACTAAAGGGACTAGTTCCCCTCCTGGGACAGAAACCCTCTCCTTGGAACAGTGGAGATCACACTCTGTTTCTCACGCTCATGACATAAAAAACTGCTTTTATATTTTCCTTAGGACTTCTAGCCTAGGCCTTAAAGATCACAGTTGTTTGTTTCTTTAGAGCAGACACGAGGAGTTACCCAGCACATGCAATAATAATACGCCAAAGGGAGAAGCTGTAAAATATTTCTGGTGCTGTATTAGCACTGTGAAAACCAAGGAAGTAAAAAGTAGACTGAAAGACAAGTACTATAAATATATTTCATTGGACTTCTGGGTTTTTAAACCAGATTTATTAGATACAGCATCTTAACTTTCTTTCCAGTCAACATTTCAAGAGAAGAAAAAGTTGCATTTGGACAAGCTCACAGTTGCTTTTTGTTTCCAGCTTGTATCATCTTTCATCTCACATCAGATTAGCCACTTAATTCAAAGAAGACTAAGCTGTTAGGTCACATTTAGAGTCAGTGAAATGTGTCTGAAAAACACGCCCAGGAAGGCATCTAACCCTCTGCACATTCAGTCTGCTCAGGAGCCATCTTTCTAGGTTGAAATAGTTAGGAGCTCAGCGCAGGCACTCAGTTTTTGGCTGCTCTCCTACGATGTGCTACAAGGTTCTTCACTTGGATGGCAATGGGTGTCCAGAAAAGGCCTCCGTGCTGTGCAGCTCTTGCTAAAGAACCAACCTCATCTCTCTTTCCAAATCCCTGCCACACAGAGGCATTCAAGGACTGACTTTTTTCTCAGTTCTCTGACGAAAACATTTCTACTTCTCATGTAGCCACCTTCTATTGGAAAGTAGCCCAAGAATGCTGAAGAAAACTAACAGGAATTAGGAAAAGGGAATTTTTACATTACTCTCCTTCTATTTTTCAGGGAAAAAGAAGTCCTGAAAAACATCTGCCCACGTTGTTGGTGGGACTTTCTCTGTAATAATGAGCTGTGCAGACCCATTCTGGTTCGGCTTTTCTCCAACAATGCACTACTTCATCTTAAAGCGGGAAAAATGAAGTTATCTTGCTGGAACACGCCTGGAATGACACAAAACTGAACCAAAACATCACCTGGGCTTTTTATTCTTTTATGGATTAACTATGTTGGTATGGCTACTGTTACAATACTTGGGACAGTCCTTCTTACACTGAAGTTCAGGGAACTTTGTCACAGAGTGCAAGAGGAGGAAGAAGTGTTCTTATTCTCTCCATGTTGCCATTTTTCTAATTAATAACAACACATACAGTTAAGTATATCTCATATTTCTGCTGGGAGAGCAGAGGTATGTATCTCCATGAGGCCAGATGCGTAGTCGCTTTCAGACCTGGCTTAGGCTATACTGTTGGTAACAAGATTCCCAGGTTCATATATTTCATTTATTTTTCATTTATTTTACATTTCGCGCTCCGAGTATGCATTATTTGTTGCAGTGGCTCGTTTCATGATCCATCTTCCCTCTTTAGTACAATTTACTGCAATTCCCCAATTTCTTTGGCTCCGAGATCAAATTTATGTCATCTGTTTTGCCAGACAGTGAAATCACAGTCTTGTACAGGCATTTAAATCAATCAGATCATGAGATCTCCATCCTGAGGAGTCATTCTATTAAAAGGAATTTATTACCAAAATATAAAAAATACGTTTCTGTAGAAAAAAAAATCTTTAGCGGCAGGACATATATCAGCAAAGGCAGGCAGATCAGGTAGCAAGAGTACAGCATGAAAAAATGTTTTGAATTAATGCTTATGCTATATGAATTAGATTTTACTGAAAAAAGAGTCCAAAAAAGTCTTCATTATATTTTTGGTTGCTTCCTTTTGCCTTACTATGGCTGCAGTTCTCAGGGATATGATGCATCTGTGTAAGATCCCATCATTATGTCCTACCCAGGTCTTTTTTTCAACCCTAACACTTTAAAAGCCATTAGAGATGGACTTCAATGACTCAGGAGTTTGAAAGTCTCACAATTCCCATCTTCAACCTTGGTGGTTGTTGAAACTCTCCAAATGCACTCTTCTGAAAATCTACCCTGTCATTGCCAGCCCATCCTTAAATCCCAGCACCAGCAATGAAAGGATTAACGTTCTCCTGTGTCAGGCACAAGGCCCCAGCATCACCTTTGCCTGGGCCTGCAGGGGAGCAGGGAAGAACTGCCCCAGGGCAGTCAAGGACAGGTACACAGAGACTGCAGTCACAGCAGGGAGCTTGGAGAACAGTTGCCCAATGGGCCTCTGAGGCTTGCACTTGGGCTGCTCAAATCCAAATATGCCTAGCATATAATTTTCCTAGAAACACAGACTCATAAAATGGCTTGAGTTGGAAGGGACCTTAAAGATCATCCAGTTCCAAACCCCATGCCACGGGCAGGGACACCTCCCACTAGAGCAGGTTGCTCAGAGCCTCATCCAGCCTGAGCTCAAACACTTCCAGGAATGAGGCTCCACAGCTTCTCTGGGTAACCCCTTCCAGTGTCTCCCCACCCTCAGAGTAAAGAACTTCTTCCTAGCATCCAATCTAAAACTACCCTGCTCCAGTTTCAAACCATTGCCCCTTGTCCTATCCCCACGGGCCCTTATAAAAAGTCCCTCCCCAGCTTTCCCGTAGGCCCCCTGTGGATACTCTAAAGGTTCCTTCCAACCCCTAACATTCTATGATTCTATGATACAGGCTAAGCTCTAGACTTAGCATGACCATGTGTTCTGGATGAGCTGAACAAGAACGAGTGTTTGGGCCAGCTACAGACATCCTGAGCCTATGCACAGCACGGTTGTTCTGAATCTAAGCAACTGTAGAGTTAATATCTAGAAATAACCAGCAGAAATAGAGCTCAGCTTGCTCAAGTTCTCAAACCATTCTTAACTTTTCACAGTAGACAAGGACAATAACTGTAGAACTGGACACTACTCACTTTCATAAAGCTACAGACATGAATAGGCAATAGTAGCACTTTTCATTTTGTCTCTCTCATAGCAATAAAAGACTCCACAGCAAAGACAAACTTGAACTGAAAGAGGTGCAGTGAAAAGCTAGTAGAAGAAGACTTTAGAAGAACTTGGCATACATACTAGCAAAAGGAAGACTGGGCAGGGATACAAGAGATGAATAAACATCAGCAGTTATCCATCTAATGAACCTACAAGGCTATACTGGCCCATGAACAAAGGGATATAAACCAAGCCTGACTAACTCCGGCTGAAAATTAGGAGAAGGTTTCAAAGTCTCTCGGTGGTGTAGCTCTGGAAGGGCTTTTAAAAGGAATAGTTCAAGCAATATACAATGCCAGGGCTGAGAAATGCTTCACTCCCCGCAGACTGCTCCGTGCAGGGGTCTAACCGCTCACCACAGGGGGCAGCTCTCTGCTTGCCTGGGCTAAACCCTGCTGATCAAAACATTGATGGCCAAGGACCAAAGTTCTCTCAGTTGCTGACGAAGTCAGGAGCAGGAATGCAAAGGAGTTAAGGCGAAAGCTTTACTAAGAGTGTCTTTATCAAGGTTTAATTCAGAGTTTATAACTCTTTTCTATTTTGGACTTACTTAAGCTGCGTAATTAGCATTCAGCTTGACAACGTGTGTGCCAGCCCAGTGATTTCGCTTCAAAACATAATTACTTTTCTTATACTGTTTAGGAAATAAAACAAGGAATAAATGTGGTACAGTATTTCATTAAAAGAACATTTGTGAAGGTGCATTGTTATTGATATTGGACTCGATTCAGTCTTGGTCTAAACCAGATGTACCACCAGGATTTGGTCAACTTGCTAACTATTTAGTGGCAATTGGTTTAACCTATATCCCCAAACATGGCAACACCATGATCAAATTATGTTTTAAACCTATGAGGTTCAGATCAAGCCTGACCAGACCATAGAGACAGGGAAGCAGATGCTTAGTCATCCTATGTCCTCTGATAGCAATGGTGCATTGCAGAAGAATATTGTTCGCCTCCTATCCAACCCCTCAGGTCTAAAAAAAATTATGGGAGATGCAGAGCAACACAAACATTTTTAATTTTACTACTATGGCACAGAGCTTTTCTGCTTTAAGCTCCCCATCTTTCAGTGGCATACCTATGGATAAGACACAATGGAGTCTTCCCAGGTTTACATCAGTATAACGGACAGCAATATATGGATATCAAAATAAGTAAACTCAGCATGTCAGAAATAAGAAATGCATGAGGGTAAAGATGTATTTGAGGCACTCCATGGAAGAAGATTTTCTGAATGAAATACATCTGTAGGAGAAAAGGCTTGGATGGAAAAGTAGTGAAAAACTAATTCAAGAAAGTATAAAAGCTGCAGCTCTGGAAGGAGAGGATTACCGAAAAAAAAAAAAAAAAGGAAGAAAAAAAGATGAGTACAAATGACAGGTAAGTGCAGGGTGCTGTGCGAAGGAAGAGATAAGGCAAGGTAAATAAGGCCCAGAAATTACAGGGCGGGGGAACTCAGACCTAGAATAAAAAGCAGCCCGCTTAGGAAAGTTTTTGCTGGCATGAGTTCAGCAGAACAGGACTCTGACAAGAATTGCAGTAGAAGCAGAGGAAAGGATGGTCTATGAGAAGAGGAAGATGGCACCCTGCTCCAGCTCTGTGGCACTCAGACTTCTCTGTGGGTGAAGAACCAGGTGTCAGGAGATGTCCGTTCTCTCACCTGTCCCAGGAATTCACAGTGCTGTACCACGCTTCACAAGTCAGTGAGGTTTCCAGGATGCTGGTCACATATCTCCCCCGACTCTCGTGCTAGCGATCAAAGCAAAGAGATAGAAACCCTCTCATTCTCAGTCTCAAGACACGGGACCTGACTTGGTAGTCTGACCCTCTCACGTAATCACCTTCATCCGTAGGAAGTGGCGAGAGATATGGAAGGTCCCAGGACATGAGACAGCCCCGCTCGAACAAGTGTGGGTTTGTTAAGCCTGGAGGTATCTCAGGGACCTCTCTCACACTTGTAATCACAGTCTCGCGCGGTCAGAGCAATATCCAGGTCAGGAGGAGATTAGATAGCGCAGACTGTGCCTTCGTGATTTATGGGTGAAGCTCTCCCCACCGATGCAGTGAAGAGGCAGCTTTGCACCACACATTGTCATGCACCAGCACGAGCCGGGGTGGAGACTGGCAAAGGGAAAGCAGAAAGCTATTATTTTTGAGATTGTACTGTTCTGGGACTACAGCTACTCTGCAAATTGAATTCATATTGATAATTTGTAGTAAGCAAACTATTTTTTCAGAAAGAGGAAACTTCCAGTCTGTTCCCAGCTGTGTAGAGACCACCACCATATTTCAGAACAAACAGCATTCATTTTCCTTCTCAACCCTTAGATTAAAAGAGGATTTAATTCCCTGACCAGAAAAAACACCATTAACTCTGGCTTACTCCTTGACACTGTACCTAATAAAAATATACTGACTTATTTTTGTGTTTTCATTCTGTCTGCACCACAGGTACATTTGGGAACTGGCCTCAAAACATCTTCTGACACTGATCAAATAAAGCTATGCTATTTTACAGTTATTACACACCATGGGGAAAAAACAAAAACAAAACAAAAATAACAAACAAACCGAATCCCAAACCTAAATCTTCACTTATCACCTGCATTACCCACAAGGATTGCATTTTCAAGGACTGACTTGGAAAACCACTTTGGCAGGCCCCTGAAGACTTTCTGCGGGCCAGAGTAGGAAATCAATACAAAGGAAATATGTAAAGAGAAGAAATTAAGGTTTTCCTTCCCTAATAAGGTGATAGGTATAAATGCAAACATTGAACATTATCAGTGTCTATGGTCCCTGGGGCTGGAGGCTGCAGGTTAGTTAAAGGGCTTGAAATATAGATTGAAACTACTGAACATTAAAAAAAAAAAAAAAAGGAAAAAAAATGCCTCCATATTATTTTATCACAGGTAAATGCTGCTATAATGACTCCATCTGCTTAGCATTAGTCCCTTTGCCACCATAAACAGTGGCCACCATGCAATTAAATTCCAGAGGGGGAGATCTGTGACTTCAGCACAGCAAAATGCAAGCTGGGCTAAGTGATGCCTACTAGATCAGTGGAGAGAATTTTTGTAAAGAAGTTTAGGGATTTTTTTCAACTAAAACATAATTTGCGATACAAATGAAATTCTTTAAAAATAAATTCTAAAATTTTAGTTATATAAAATTAAATCAGTCTTGGAATTCTGAAGTCTGCAAGTATAGTTCAAATGCAACCAGAATTCTTCCTTTTTAACTTGTCTATTTAGAATTTCCATTAAACAGACCGGAATATATTTCTTTACTACTCCAAACGTATGAAAAGAGTGCTGAACCAAGGATACTAGATGGCGTACCTTAAAGTAGAGATTTAAAGTTACTAAGCGGACAAATTATATTTTCAATCTTGATCTAGGCACATCCTGGTCCAAATTTTATGCCTGGTAAATGATTCAGCAAAACAAAAACAACTCCCATTTCACTGTTGTGTTGAAGAAGCAAATAAATTTAATGTAATATCATAATTAAATCTTTCATTCTAAAAGAAAAAAAGTCTTTTTTTAGTGATACTCTTGTGTCTTAACTGGAATTTCAGGATAATAGTTTGCCTAGAATCATGGAAGTGACAGAGCACAGAAAAGCTGTGAAATTTCTTGTATAGCTGCCATGTTTAGGTGCCTGAATTCTCACACCACAAAAACCAATGTGACCTTTTTTATAAAGCCGTGGGAAGACATTATAAATGCTCCTGGAATTCACAGCTGGACCACACCAGTTATGTCAAGTCTCCTGTGCCAATGATAAATACAGATGTATGTTTCTCCAGCAGGAGGACACACTGGTACCACAACTCTCCCCTAAGATTCGGGGAGATTTCTGCATTTAGAGCATCCTCTGCCCCTCTCAGATGTGAGGATCAACAGTTACAAAGTGATGACAGCAGCAGCTGGTTTTCAGTAATATCAGGACCACAGGCCAAGCTCCTCCCTGGCATCTACTGCCTACTATTATTTTGCCTTTTATTTTAAGCAGAATGGGCCCTGTCACCAGGCTTTCCAGGTAATGCTGCTGCAAGTTCATGCAGGTACAAGAAGGATAAGACAAAAAGCAAAAATAAGCAATAAATATCCATATCATTGACATGATCACCTCTACATAAACCCAAGCCAGTCAAAAAGAGAGATGAAGATGTCGAGGAATAGACAATGTCAGAGCAAATCAAAAGGCATCCTGATGCTTCACTTTTATTTCCTTTGTATAGGGGAAGGATGATAAACACTTTTGAGAACTCAAAGAACTTATTTTTCAAAAGAAAATGTCTTCTCAGGTTCCCATAAAAACCACTAGCTCTGCTTGGAAGCAATCCAAGGTAACAGGGAAAAGGAATGGAAGGAGCCCTGGCTTTTCTCCTCTCAGTCAACAGCCAATACAGTTAAGTAAGGCATTTATTTCTGGTCTCTGCCACAGTGTGATGGGGAACTGCTCACATGCAGTAAATCACGTTAGCTTAGCCACTGGTGAGACTGAAAGGCAATATCTGCCAGGATTACCCTGCCAGAAGCTGACAGGAATCACACCGTACCTGGGGATATGGTTAAAGACCATAGCACCGAAACTCACAGAAAAAGATGGGAATAAGAACACTCTTGGCAATGTCATGTTGAGCCTTGAGTGGTTTGTGGTGCCATGGATGGGCACTGGGCATCTCTCAGCCACCTAGAAACACAGGCTCGTACCCCGGCATATGTCCGAGCACTTACCTGCTCTCATTCTCTTATTGCCACAGTTACAGTGAGCAGCAGTTCCTTCAGAGCAGTGCTGATAAACTCTAAATTGAATGCTCATCACCAAAGATTTTTTTCAGGGGAAAGATGTATTCATCTGAGATTTTCTACTTTTAGATAGCCATGGTTTAAATTTCCTCCTGCTTCAAAGAATTAGCATTTTACCATGTAAAGAGGTGATCTCTACATCCTTGTGCTCCCTTGGCATTTGTAGGTTAGTTGCCTGCTCTCCTTTCTCTAGCAGACATCACTTAACCAGTTAAATCTCTCAGTCTTAAGTTTTCCTCAAAAATCAATCCTGCCAAGCCTCTCTCATCATTCTGCTATTCTCCTCTGAACTCTTGGCTTCATTCTAGTCATCAGATTGTCCAAACCAAAAGCCTGTATTTGAGATATGGCCAGCAGCAAAACAGTGCTCTATGTGAGATGTTTTTTTCCCTCAATGCTAAACAAATTTCTATAGGAATGTGTGTTTTCTAAACAGACTACTTGCTTTCAGAGAAAGTTTGATAACCAGACATATATTTAGAAATCCCAATCAATGTAAACGTTGCATCATGTCAAGTATAATTCAGTTTGCAAAACATATAACCTACTTTCTGATCAGTGTTCATTTGTGGGATCAGTATTTAAGCAGGTATCATTTCTTCTGGTGTTTCTGAAACCTGCAAGGAGCTAGGGTAAACACCTGTTGTAACACGAGAATTTTCTCCTCTTTTTGTGATTATCTTTCCTAAAAGAAAGAAGGAATGCGTTGTGTAGCCCAGTCCCTGATGGATCAGCATGGCATGACACAGGAAAGCATGAGTCAGGAAAAAAACCTGCATTTTGCCATGTGGAAACAGAAGAAATAAAACCTAGAGTTTGAGGGATACTCTACGGAGGACACTCTTAGGTCTTCAAAAGTGTCAACACTCTTCCAAAGCTGCTTTTCTAGCCACAGGGATGGATTTCAAATCTCAGACTGGCCAGACTGTCTGCTTCCAAAATGCAATCCTAAATACAGAATATATGGAAAATATGTTAGAATCAGTCTCCAGTAAGAAAGAAGGAGGGGGTGGGGGGGGGAAGGGGGAAATGTTAGACCAATATTTTGAATCATCTAAGTTATGAATTAGCTGTGACGGAAGCCATTATTTAAGAGTCATTCTACAGCTGTGTCAGATTTTTAGAATGGCCACTGAGGGTCTGCAGTAGTCACATATATACGTCCTTGGAGTCATGTCTTTGTCCTACTCATGCTCATGAATATGACTGAAAAATGCTTCACAATTTAACACTACAAAGATATAAGAAAGCTGCCTGAAAATTGGCTATGCTACTCTCCGAGAAAACATCCTGCAAAAAGTTGTCATGGGAAACCTCAAACGGGAGATACAATAGCCACGCAAAACTCAAGAGTAAGAAATCGGTTAGGCTCACTGAAAGATTTATTTTGACAAATTTATTTCTGAACACTGTCAATTCAAAATGAAATACAGTTTATCAATAACCCCTGAAATGTTTCACACCACCTATGTCAACCTCTTCAATAAAAATGTCTGTTGCCTTTCCACACGTCACTGAATCCACAATTTTTGAATAATTTTACTTTTATAAACCCAACATAAAAATGTTCCAGCTGAAATGTTCCAACTAGTTGCTTTCTAGGAAAAGCTGAAAGAACATAGTAAAGAAAATTTTAACAAGAAATCCGAGCACTCACAGAGTGGAATCTGTACAGGGACTGCAGGCATGAGAAAATCACCAAATACCTGAGCTGGGATCTGCCACAGAGGACTTAATGCCCAGGGCTGGGAAAAGATCAGTATAGGCACCCTGCTGTATTCATGCTTCTCTGCAGTATAATTCAGCACGAAAGCCATGACAGCCTTAATCAGATAACTGCAGCATATCTAGGTATGGTCCTGCTTAAGGGAAATCCTGTTAGGAATACTTCTTTAACAGAGAAAGAGACTAAAGAGACTTGGGCATAATTATCCATATGGAAATGAATAGAGCTCACAGGAGAATTGTTTTTTCTCTTGCTCAAGGAGAAATTAGGCAAGCCCAGGCTCCTGAATATTTCAGAAGCATAACTAATAGATTGGTCTATATATGTAATTTCCACATCTATCTTCTACACCCAAAAATATCACTTCATTATATGGGTTTGGGGGGGAGAAAACGACACCAAATCCAGAGCACCAGTCAAAGTAAGAGCTGCAGTTTGGCAAGTACCTGACAGGAAAGATAATCTTGTCCTAACGTTGCTCACCTCAGCAGACCACAGGATCCTCTTTTTCTTCTGCTGGTGACCAGCTGTGTCCTCCAACATTTGTGCTTTTGTATAGGATTCAGATGGATTAATTCAGTGCTCCTGATTTATTTAATCATCGCCTTTAGCTGTAAGCAGTCCTGATGCTAGCCTCCTTTGGTTTTTTATTAAAAAAAAAAAAGTTTTCAATGTTCTCGATTCCTTCCTACCAGTCAACTATAGATTCATAAAAATGCAGTTGCTTGCCTCTCTTAACTCAGCTCAAGTATTTTTTCTAAATTGTAGATGAAATAGCAACACAAGATTAGAAAGGGAAGACAGATTCTCAATATTGATCTGTTTTTCTGGTGTTTAAGGATGGTGTGGAGATCCAGAAGAAATTTAACAACAGTCTCACTCTTACCAACAGCCCATGGGTGGAAAACAGTAGAATTCTGAGCACTCCTTTGCATGAAGAGTATCTCACATTTAGAATGGGAACCTCAAACACTGGCAGTTGCGCTTGCGTTTCGAGTTGTGAATGAAACTAAAATATTCCTAGGGGAAGAGAAGTACTGGAGGATGAAGCCAAATTCATAAGAACAGAAAAGTACTTGGTAAGAGCAGGTACAGAGCTGTGCTTTCTTTCTCAGAGGAGGCCAGCTTCCCTAGCAAGCTGAACACCTGCAAGGGGCAGAGGACGGGATGTGTTTGTTGGGGCAACCCGCATGCAGGAGAAGATGCAACATCTCTGAAGACATCGTCTTTGTCATTCAATGATGAAGAGAAGGTAAAGAAGTCCCTGTACAAAGCTTTCTCTCCTAAGCAGAGAAGGAGATACAGTTCGGGCTCAATACAGCTGGTAGAAATCTTTAAATATTTGTCAGCTACCACTGTTGTCTCCTGGATTTTCAGTTGCAGCTGTTGTAACCAACAGTGCCATCTGCCTTAGAGAGCCTGGCCAAGAGCCCATTCATTTTGTTGACCTTCTGCTTGTAATTTTTTTCCTTCCTGATTTTCTCTACCCGTTCCCATGGCACAGGCTTGTGGCTGTTCTTCCTCTACACAATGAGAGCGGCTTCAGCAGCATCCGCTCCTCAGGCTGGGTCAGATTTGCTGCAGCCTCCTGTCCTTTTCAGCCTCTCATTTTAGCTCTGAAACCTAGTTATTTCATCCAACCCCACTTGCCTCTCGGTAGCTGTTCCCGTGGCTCCCCTCCAGCATGTAACAGCAGCAATTCGGAGGGATTTTGAATTTGCTTTCTTTCCATCCAAGCAGCTCGTGCTGGTGAAGTCATTAGCCCGAACTAAAGAATTGCTACTGGACAAAATCAGTCTAAGCACCATACCACTGGAATGCCAATCCTTGTTACCTCCAAGAGCTAAATCTAGCAGCAGCAATTTTAAGAAGGTCACACAGAAGCTATTTATTAGTTTACTGGGGTATTCAGGCTGAGTTTCAAGACAAGAACTGATTTTTAGACAAGACACTGGGGAAAAAAAAAAAAGTGTTTGATTTTTGGAGCCAATAGTCCATCATGAAAATCCTACGAGTTAGAAACCTGGGCTCCAGTTTTAGTTTCACAGTAATTAAATAATCTCTGGCTAACCTGAGATGAACATTGCTGAGCACATTCCCAAATTATTGGCTGTGTGTTACAATAAAAGCTACAATGAAAAATTCAGAGCTCATCCTGATAAAGGAGAAGCTAGAGTTGGCAGCAGACACGCAAAGCAGTTATTTCATTTATCAGTAACCAAGCTAATGGAAAAAAGCCTCAAGACCATATGTGGATATGACTTAGAGGAAAGCTAAACTGCTGATTAATTACTGGTTGATTTTGATTATGACTGGATGTGTACGCAGTTGACGTGTGCTGAAAGTACTTCAACCTCCAAAACAGAAGATCTAGTTCATCGCTTCCAAAGCTACCAGGGAATAATATAACCCATTTATACAAAAAAAACCCGAGATGAATAGAATACTGCTAGAAAAACACAGATTTTTCAGATGGCTGTCATTTCGCAAGACACCATTTATACAACAGTTTATAGATTACCTCTTTTGAACTCACTAGAGGAAGGCAAACAACTTATCCTATGCTGGTAGAACATCTTTTCTTTCCTGAGGCACTATCCGAACTAGGGAGATCCAAACCTCTGGGGGTTTTATGCTGTTTGTACATGTTTTTCGAGGTACTGAAAGGACTTGTTGCTGAGTGACATTGAGATAATTTGCTTTTGTCTTTATCTTCATCCATGTACATCACATCCTCACTGGTGCTCAGTCAGATCATGAGCACAGCTTTCATCATCACAGCCTGTATTTCATCCCTGCACCAAAGAGACAGTTTCACAGAGCTTGAAACAGATGAGCAAATAGTCCCCTCCCACTCTGAACTGTATAAAATGACACAAAACAATTTCTCTGGCCAGTTTTCTTCATTAGAAGGAAATAAAATCAGGAAATCAGTTCTTTCTCCTATGATTTCCCAAATCTGTCCCGTTGTACTTTTTCATGAGTGCTTAGACATGCAGAAGGAAATGATGTAACAGCGCTGAGGTGTTTTCTACACAACCACAAATGAGGGTTTCGTCTCACAGCCTCACTCACAGATGTTGGATTTTATTCCCATCCTTTGACATAGAGTTATAGACTGGTTTGGGTTGAAAGGAGCCTTTAAAGATCATTTAGTCCAACCCCTCTGCCATAGGCAGGGACATCTTTCCCTGGATCAGACTGCTCAAAGTCCAGCCTGATCTTCAACACTTCCAATGGTGATGAGGCATCCACAACTTCTAGACATCTCATGTTAGTGGCAACTGGAAGTGAATGCTTCCCTCTGTTGCCTGTGTGCAATGACAGCTTTAGAAGCAGGGCCCTACAGAAGAAGGAGGGACAGCTGCACGAAGTATTTTGGTGTTTGGTTTTGTTACAAGTTGCATTGATCGTTGTACAGCGAGGAAACATTTCCATACTACAAGCAAACCTCAGTCCCAAAGCAGGCCAGCAGGCTGGGGGCACCAGGGTTCTAAATTACAGCGTTTTCACATCCCTCTACCTCTGAGGCTGTGGCCACAGACCCTCTCTCTTCCAGAGTCCTGGACCTGAGAAGCCTGAGGTGGCAAAAGCCAAAACCAAACACAGTCAAGCTGGCTTAATGTTAGGCAGGTTTTGTCACCATCCAACTTCATTGTTAGTAAATAGAAAATGCAATTTTGCTTAAATCAAGGCAGCTTAGAAGACATTACCTCAAAATTAAACAGTGGTAAGTTACGAGAGCTTCACTCATGTTCCATTTTAATGTATTTAGCCATGGACTTGAAAGGGAACTTTGTCGTAATAAGCAGAGATTAAAAAAACTAATCTAGCTTCATTATAGGGTTAATAATGAGTAAGACAGTTACCTGAATTGCAAACAATTGATTTTTCTATTGGACATTTTCTGATGAATTTTTGCTGTTAGTGAGTAATATTCTAAGTCAGTTACTCTCCAAAAGACTTGAGTATTAGTGAAGAACTATGAATGATTGCCTTGAGGTAGCACAGCAACCAAGTCATCCTGTCAATTAAGCAGCCTTTCCTCTGTCATCCCCAATAATATTTTAGAATAGTCTGTAAGTAGGACAGAGCAGTTATCCAATAAATTCAATTTTAAACAGAAATTATCCATTGCTAATCGTTAAACAAAAGCTTTTTATAATCCCTCAGAGTCATTTTTATAGCACAGCAAGTGTCTCGTTTCCCTTGCTCATGACTGCAAGTAAAAACTACCATCTGACTGCAAAATGTTTTATGTATTTTCTAAATACACTGGTGTACCTCATATGATATATAGATGTGTAACGCATCTCGCAAACACCTTCATTCATAATCATAAATCACAGCAATAAAAATCATAATATATTGTCAGAAATAAGAATATAAAAACCCTTTCTGTCTCTCATCATTAACATAAAAAAATCATTTAAATTACAAATAACTGATTTTTGAAGTGAAATCTAGATATAATTAACATTTTGAAATTCATATTAAAAAAACGCTAACAACTAGTTATTCAGTACAATGCCACACAAACGAACAGCCAGTATCAAGGCTTCAAAAGAGGGAGCCTAAGACCCACATGAAATCACTGGACTTTATCTGTACATAGAGCTGCAAGTGATTGCACATGAAAAGCACATAAAGAAAAAAAGGAATACAGAGTTTGGAAGGGTGTTTCTCAAAGGGACTCTCTGGAGGTTGGGTGCTGTGGCAAACTGCAATGGCTGTGGCTCTAAACATTCCCCTTCCCTCTCTCCCACCAGGACATGTGACCAACACCTCAGCCTACTCCAAAATGGGTTAATGTCCCACCTCGGTAACTGTTGTCAACCTTCACCTGGACATTCTTTGTCTCTGCATCCTGCTTCCGTGATAATTTTTTACCGTTTGCATGATCTTTGATTTGCTCTCATGGACTGATCACAAACAGGCAATGGTAACATCACCTATCAAAGGCCAACAGCAACCTGTGTTGGCCTTCCAGAAGGTCTGTGTCTCCACTGCACCACAGAAGCAGAATGGAGAAAACATACGTTGAATAGACTGATTTCTATCTCTATGAATATTTGGGTATCAATAGGTATCTTCCCACATTAGTTTGAAGGGTGGTGCCTCCACCTCTGGCAGGCCTCCTCAGAGCAGCAATTAGTCAGATGGAAGATGCTGGGTTACCTGCTTTGCTGCCAGCTACTGCCAGCTGTAGGTTCTTCTCTCTTACCGTTGCTTCTGTTCCATCCAGTTTGGTCCTTTCAGTGTAGGCTGATGCTCTGGCTCGGTAAGATCCTGCTTTCCATGGCCAGTGAGAGCATGCTCTTTAGTGAAAAAAAAAAACAAAACCCTTTGAGGAGCAGTGGTTGAATGCAAGTCTTTTCTATTTCGACTTTGATATGATCCCCATATTATTAGACATTTCTACTCTCTATACTACTGAGCTAATCCAGAGTTTAAACATGCAGGTCAACCTGCTAAATTAAAAGCAATTTTCATGCATCAAAAGAAGTAGGAGATTTGGGTTTTTTCTCTCTAACATTTTGAGCTGAAATCAGCAATAATTTTTTGAATGTCAGAGCCTGATCAAAGGATGTTACAAAATTATCATGACGCACAAAGAAAGATACGAATAGAAAACTTCAAAGACTAATAAACAAAGGCTCTCGGTGCAGCAGCAGCCACATTTTTGTCCCCTAAGGTCAAATCTCATCTGAGTAGAGTTAATGGAGAAATCAGCATCAACTTCTACAGAATGAGGATTTCTTCCCTCTTGACTTGGCATGCTGTGGATGTGCCATGATATCAAGGCATGATTAGTCTCTTAACACCAGCTCTTTTGCTGGCAGCCCTCAGCACTGCAGGTTACTGCAGCTACAGGAGATAACGATTTTCAGCTTTTAGACTCTTAAGAGTGCCTTCAGGTGTCTGATTTAGACACCTGAAAAAATCAGATACATGGATTGCATTACATTTTCCCTTATTTAATCCCTCATTAGGTATATTGGAAACCACTACAGAGTTTTTACATTCTAACACAGGTTCTCCTTGAAAGCCTCCACCAGCTGACCACGGCATTTTTCCATTTTACCACTCAACGTCAAGACGGTGTCAGAGACTAAGTATGTCAGTATGGATCACAGAAGTACTATATTTATTCATGTTTGATCTCTTTTTGTATCAGCATCTTTACCAAATAAGCTCTAAAGGAAAATAAATTTAGTAAGAGCCACCTGTAATACAAAACTACAGGAGAAATAATAAAGATTAGTGGCAGACTCAGTTTCTGAATGAAGATATACTATGTATAACCCAAGTTTAGGAATCCATTTTATCCAAATGATTAGTAGCTCATTTTTTTTGTTGATGGAGTTCAGGGCATGAAAAATCATGCAGGTGTATTAACCATTTGATCAGCAACTTGTATGATTAAAAATTTTTTTTAAAAGCAAGCACTATTGAATTCTCTGACTAAAAGACTATAAATTTCACAGGGCTGGTCTCTAAAAATAAACACTTTTAAGAATTTTGACATGATAAATGGACAGGGAAATCTTCACATTCATGCAGCTTATTTAAACCTTGTTCTCTGGAGTCTCACAGAGTATATTTAGCTTTTCATTTTCCTTTCAGAAATTTCATTTCAGAAGCACCTTAGGAACAGCTATTTCGAGCCCACACATATCATTGTAGGGATGCCAGTGTTAACCCCCTGACAAAGCTGCTTAAGAATGCCCTGAAATAAAGCTCAGCAGATGAGAAAGGCAGGACAGAATTTCTATTAGATGCCCATCCTTCATGGGATGTTTAAGCCTGTGCTGTTCAGTGAGTGCTTTCAAACAGTTCATACCACCTCCCACACCTCAAAAATCTTTCATTGTATACAATTTTTCATGTGTATTCAATCATCTTCCAGTGTTTATGGGTATACATTCTAAATGGCAAACTTCCAATTAAAAAGTGATTAGACTCTGGCAAGAATTTGCTCTAAGATTTCCTCCTTTCTTTGGGAAGGTTCAGAAATGTGTTTGCCCTTCGTATGTCCTGTTATCAGACAATAACATCCTCCATAATTTACGCTCCAAAAACTTCTGGCAGAAGTATGGAACAAAAGACCTTGTAATTGGTCTTTTAAGAATGACAGAATTACAGCATTGTTTTACATATGAAAAATGAAAGTTATTCTTCAAGACTGTGTATTTCACCCTACACTGTGTTAACACCCTGTAATCAACATTGGCACCCCAAATATAATGGACCAAAATGTTCTTTTGTTGTGTAAGGCAGCTCACTCAAATTGATCAAATATTACAGAACCATTTCAGTTGGAAAAGACCTTGAAGATCATCAAGTCCAACCATTAACCTAACACAGCCAAGCCCACCAGTAAACCATGTCCCTAAGCATCTCATCTACATGTCTTTTAAATACCTCCAGGGATGGCGACTCCATCACCTCCCTGGGCAGCCTGTTCCAGTGCTTTACAACCCTTTCTGTGAAGAAATTTTTCCTCATGTCAACCTAAACCTCCCCTGACAAAACTTGAAGCCAATTCCTCTTGTGCTATCACTTGTTACTTGGGAGAAGAGCTCAACCCCCACCTCGGTATAACCTCCTTTCAGGCAGTTGTAAAAAGCAATAAGGTCTCCCCTCAGCCTCTGGCTTTCTTCCAGACTAAACAATCCCAGCTCCCTCAGCTGCTCCTAAGATTTGTGCTCTAGACCCTTCATTAGCTTCACTGTCCTTCTTTGGATGTTCTCCAGAACCTCAATGCTTTTCTTGTAGTAAGAGGCCCAAAACTGAACACAATATTGGAGGTGCTGCCTCACCAGTGCCGAGTACAGAGGCACAGTCCCTTCCCTAGCTCTGCTGGCCACACTATTTCTGATCCAGGGCAGGATGCTGTTGGCCTTCCTGCCCCCTGGGCACAGTGCTGGCTCACGTTCAGCCGGCTGTCAATACCCACATCGCCACGTCCCTATCCGCCAGGCAGCTTTCCAGCCACTCCTCTCCAGACCTGTAGCGTTTCATGGGGTTGTTGTGACCCAAGTACAGGACTCGGCCCTTGGTCTTGTTGCACCTCATACCACTGGCCTCATCCCACCAATCCTGCCTGTCCAGATCCCTCTGAAGAGTCTTACCACCCTAAAGAAGACCTACACTCCCACCCAGCTTTGTATCATCTGCAAACTCACAGAGGATGTCCTTGATACCCTCATCCAGATCGTTAAAATGATATTAAACAGAACTGGTCCCAGTACTGAGCCCTGGGGAACACCACTTGTGACAGGCCACCAACTGGACTTCATGGGTAGCATTATAAGCTACTCAGGGTTTCCATGCTACTTAAGAAGCTCAATTATTTAAATACCTTCAAATCCAACAGCCTACTAGCTGCCTGCAGCTCCTCATTCATATTTACTCATGTTTAGAGGTGGGATGAATTGCAAGATGTCCAAACTCAGCAAACACATTCCAGACTAACTCCCCTATATTCCCATACTGTTCATCTGAAGATAACGTAAAACTTTCCCCTCCCTCTATCAGGTCTGTGCTTTTTCATCACTTACACTTAAGTTGTTTGAATATCTAAAGAGTCTACTTTAAGGCTGCTACTGCTTAGTATCAGTAAAGCCAGGAGGCAAAGGAGTTGATTCACACTCCCTGTAGGTTAGCAGATACATAAAACAAGCTACATTTCAGTGGTTCTAGACTTTGGAAGGATCCCTGCCATGTGATTGAAGTACTGCTGAAATGAACTTGGTAAGTCATCTCGCAAAGACCTATGCCTAATGAATACATATCTTAAGAAAAATAGCTAAGCCTATAGCTCAGTAGCCAATAGGATTAGCCTGAAAAGTCTCTCCTTCAATAAAATTAAATAAATGTTTAGCACATCAATTTAAATATTTTGATATGTCACCAATCAGCATTAGCAACAGAATCTTTAATAAAAAACAAGGTGATTACAGATTCAGTGGTGCTTTTTCCCACTGAGATCCTTTTTTCCTTATTTAGAAATATTCTAATGCTCCCATCATGTATCCACTAATCAGTCACTCTACACAGTGGATTTATTTGCATGAATAATATCTGAGTAATGCTCCGAGTTCTCTTTTAGATACAATAGTCCAACTGAAAGTGCTCCAGACAGGATCTCAGCAGACCACTAAAAAACCTTTTACCACTAACTTTGCCACTGACCATTTAGCTCTTTGTGTCCCCATTTTCATCATTTCTTTGTATCTGGTCAGATCCTTTGGAATGAAGCTGCCTTATTTGGTGTGCTCTCCTCTCACCTTGTACAACAGAAGTCTAGCATCTAGGCTCTGCAGCAATACCAATCTGTCTAGTAAAAACTTTTTTCTTTTCATTGAATTATGGGCACCTGAGTGAAAGATTGTGTTTCCAGACAGTGGCCAATTCCAGATAAAGATTTTAAGAATAAAGCAGGGGTGTAAGTCACTGGTATATCAAGTCTGACCTATTGTACTCTATCAAGTTGTAAATGCAGTATGTGGCCTTTTGTTCTTATTTAATCTCTTTTTCACTCACTCACTTTTAACATCCCCTTGCCAACTACACCAAGTTTTATTTCCCATGCTGTAACAGTTTGGGTTTTAGTCATTCTTGTGCTGATCCTCAACAAGGATCCTCCTTAGGGCCAGCTAATCCGTGTTACCCATTTTCCTTGTCTCCTATGCAGATTGCAGATGAAGGGAAATACCCCAACTGCAGGTGAAGGCAGGTTTAGATAAAAACACTGCTTCAGGGTTTGTGGATCAGTGTGTGGCCTGTTTTGAGATACCAGATACCCAGATGTCTCCATTTAAGCCTCAGGGCAAACCCCACAGAGCAGGAGTCCTACCGGCCCTCTCTCCCCTTTCCCCTGCCCTCCCAAGGGAGGATACAAGGGGGAAGGAGGAAGGAAGCGCCTCACACGAAATTGGAAGTTAAGACTATGAACAAAATTTAATAAGCAACAGAGATAAACAGGGAAAAGGAAATATGAAAAGCAAAGGGATATATATAAACATATACAAACCCAGCTCTCGGATGATGATGGATTGTGCAGAGCACAGGGAGTGAGGCCTGCGGGCCTGCCCGCCCGCCCGGAAGTGCGACCTCGGCAACAGCACAGCCTGACTGAGACAGAACAGAGCGCAAAACCCAAACGTCCTGTCCTTTTATAACCTGAATGGCCTGTGGCAGGGAAGGGGTTGGAATACCAGCTGCCCTCTAACCCCTCAGGGTCCTAACAGTTGCCAGTGTCCGTCCTCCCTCAATTTGTTAACTCTTAAACCACAACACCAGAGCACTCTGGTGTTGAAAGAGCTCAGGTGTCTCAATAATTCTCAAGATCACTCTCAAAAATCAGATTTACCTATGTGGAACCTTGGAAAAAGTGAGACATCCAAGAAAAGCAGATACTTTCTCTGTTCTGACACCACCTACATAAAATCTATATGCAAAACAAAAGGAGCCCACAGAGAATTTCATTAGTCCAGGCCTTGCCAAAGCAGAGCCCACTGTTGCAATTGCTCAGGGTACTATGCATGTCACAGAGCATTCCCAAGAGGTGGTTTTTTTTTTTTTAAAGCTAACAGCAAAAAACCCTCGTGCAGCTCCTTTCCCTGCTGTCACTTAGACTATGTTCTACATTCCTGTGATTTAAGCAGCAGATGATGGCTGAATTTGTCTATTCTGGGCATTCACATCTACCTGCTCAGGCCCCTTCTCTCAGAGTGTAAGTGAAAGAGCATTTGCTCCTGGCTTTAGAAAAATCCTACCGTGTTGTCTGACATAATGGCAGCGACAAGAACCCCAATGAAAGAAATCATGACTTTGAGTAGTTCCTGTCATTTGGTTGGTTTTGAATCTGGCATTGAGCTCAACTATACTAGTCCATCAACAGTACCAATTAATTTTCATTTATTCCACCCCACCAATACAAGCTGCAGAAAAATTCTGTATTTGAATCTCTTCATTCCTACAATGTCAACAGATAGCACTAGATACTACAAATGCACTGAAGTCAAGAGGATTATCTCCATGGCAGAAAGTCAAGGCTGGGTTTGGTTTCTTTTGGCTTGTTTTAAGCTACATTTCCCACCTCCCCACACTGTGGATCTGTATCTAGCAAAAGTGCTTACCCCTTTTGCAGATCTGCTTCCTCTCTTATTTTCACACTGGTCAAGTGGTTGCTCTTGAGCTACTGAATTTGGCAGGTGCAAGAACATTTGTTTATGCTGTGCCCAAGCTGGGGAATGCTATTTTGACAGCTGATAGGTCTGTAGCAGCCTTGGAGACTTTTAAAAGCACATTGAAATCTTCATTATTTACAAAGCTTTACAGCTAGGGTGCACAAATCACCCACAGATGATTTGCCAAAGGAATATTTGACTGTATTTTTAGGTATCCAACCTTGTACAGGCTTTGCACAAACCTCATCTTGCTATTTTGGGAACTTTAAAATTCATGTTACTTTATTCTTCCTCTGTGCTTTATTTTCTTTTTCTTCAGGTGGTTTGAATGAGGAAATGGAGCGGAGCTTGGTTTTTTTAGGTTTGTTTGGCCCTTTCCCTGCTTTGGTCACTGCAACAGTTAGAAGATGAAGTCTGAGTTTTCCTCAGCTCCACACAGCATCAAAAGACAGTCACAGAGTGGTTGTGATCCCTTGAATACATCCAGGATGTTGTGTCATATTCCAGCCTTTCTTTTGTTTGGTGCTTGCAAAACCACAATTTTTCCAAGGCTTTAGCCGCACAATTTTTATTACATCTAGTGCCCATTTCCCCTGATCATTATCATTTCAAGCCATACTGCTTCTTGCTCTTCTTCCTCCTCCCCAGTCTAACAACATTTGATGTTCAGAGACAAGCGGGTGCTGATGTTTTCATTTTCCCAAGGTCTCCATTGCCCCTACCTCTCTTAGCTTAGGAGAAACATTAGGAGCTGCTTTTTAGCAAACATCCACAGCCCATATACAAATCAGCAGGAGCAGCAGGTGTTCAGCATCTCCAAGCATCAGGCCTTCTCTGCATATTTATGCCATGTTCCTTGCCCAACGAGCTAACACCTGCACCAGGCTGATGGTGTCAATTCTTGGCATTTTTATTTCCAGTCTGAGACTGCGGTGGTTTTAATCAACACTTCTAGAATCATCCCGTTACTCAGAGATCTCAGCATTCCTCACAGAACTCTGGTTCCTCACAATCCCAGAGAGAAGCACAAAACCACCATCCAGGCACCCAGGCAGGTCAAAAATATATTCCAAAATTCTTTGGTTTCTGAAGTATTGATTTAAACCAATTCTTTGACTACAGAGGACACAATTCATGACACTTAAGACTTTCAGTAATGCAAGTTACATTTGGTTCCCTATGCCAGTAGAAAGTGTATAAGGTCTCTACTATAGAAACTAGGAACACATTCAAACTGAATGCTGACTTGTTTTATTTAATGTTCACTTAAAATAAGCCCATAATACTTATGTAATCAAACTTTCCGTAAATACTCTAGTAAGCTAAGATACTGACAGGAATGTTCACTGGCTTCTTCTGAAAGGTCTATGATTTGTCATTCACATAAATCCTCCTCTAAAGCCTGATTCTCATCCAGCCGGGAAAGTGATGTAGAGACCCACACTGAATATCTGAGCTCTTGAGTACGGTATATTCATAACAAGCTGGGCATATCTAGATATACACAGTATAAACCTAATATTAATCATATAAATTACTTGGAAATTAATTTTGGGCAGAGAAGGTGTCAGGTTTGTAATCTGTTTGCAGACTACTTGTAAACAGAAGGAGGCTGAGTTCACCAGATATTTATTTGCTCTGCTCAGTTTTATCTTTAATAAATTATTGGATTTTCTTCTCTATAGGGTTCTTAGTGGATATAAACAGATTTCACAAGGTTGTGCTAAGTGCAAAATAAATCAAGGACTTCCAGCAGTTTCCTTAACAACACGATAATGACACAAACACAGCAGTGAAGTTTCTGGCACTTGCTATTTTGAGAAGTTTTTATCTCTGTTGAAATGAAGAACCCAGAGGAAAACAGGCAAAGCTTTCACTGGTAGCACTGCTGTTTGTCCACGAGAAGAGCCTCACCATGCCTCAGGTAGGTGTGTGTCAGCCTCAAGCACCTCACATTGCTTGGTCTGCCTTCCCATAATCCTTCCATTAGGCTTCTCCTGCCAAAAGAGGCTCCTGGGACTTTTCAGAGCAAAGCTCTGCTCACCTCTCATTATCGTGAAGGGAGTTGCGCTCAGGGAGTAAGAACAAAAAGAGAAAGTACTTCATTGCATCCCTCTCCTTCACTGGGAAGGTGCAAGATCAGGAGGGCTGGGAAGGGCTGCTCTCCTCATCTACTGTGCTGCTGGGTTGTGCCAAGACCTGGCTTGTGTCTGATATATGGTTACAGATGTTGTGTTGGTGCCAGGAACAGCCTCAGTCAAATATTTCAGATGCAAATGCTTAGATGATGGGCCACAAGTCACATTACATGGCAACATGTTTCCTGGACTTTTGTTATGGCTGCGGAAAAAAATATAAATATCAAGATGGTGTACAGGGGTGGGAGTTTTACCCAGTTTTGTGGTACCTGAGTCTATTTTTCTCTAATTCTGTATTTGACCTGCAGATAATTGTTCGGAAGACTATATATATTCTAATTTAGTTGTGTTTTCCAAAACACATCTGGTGTAAATAACAATTCTTGTCCAAAAAAAAAGTTAACTTTCTAAAAGGCTTTCATTCTCAGAGCTTGTGTTGGCTATGCTTCTAGATGAAGTTCAAGCTGTGGTTTGTAAATCAAGGAACTTGAAAGTCTTTAAAAGCTATTGTAAATCACACAGAGTGCTTGAAGAAAAATGTGGGTCCAGTATAATTTCTCACTGTCTCTCATAAGGAACAGTCCTGCAGAAATAAATGCAGATTGAGTGGGAGACAGATGTGATCATTCACTAACCATCCCACCAGGAGGGAAGAGAAGTTACATATTAGCAAAAGATGACTTCCCCCCTCACCCCCGCTATTCTTTTTCCTATTTTTCTAAGTGAAACCACATGCTGTTCCTCACTCATGAGTAACAAGACTGACTCCTGCTTCTCTTGGGATGGGGACTCTGCTACATGGGTCATTGTTGCACTGATGGTCTCTACCCTACCTACTCTTAGGGGACTCCAGGGCCAGGCAGGACTGCAATCTCCTCGTCCTGCTTTAGTAATCTTACACCCTTCTGACAAGAATAAATAAAAATAAAGTCCGAACAAAAGACACTCCCATGCAAGAAACAATTATTTTTTCAATTGATTTTAGCTAAGAAGGAACTTTGCTGTCAAGTCTCCTCCATTTCCATTTCAGTTGCTCTTTCTTTTTCTATTGATTTTTTTTGTACACATTGACTTGTAGCAATTAGTGATGCTTGCCCAGCAGCAATGCACATTAAACCAGGTATTTCTTGAAATAGAGTGGGTGGGGAGAAATTATAAGTGTTATCCACGAAAAACACAGCCTAGGTTTTAATTGAGTATAGAAAGCCTTCTGAAACACTGTATAACTGAATAGAGCTTGATCATAACAGTGAATAATTGGTATTTAGTAATTCCTGTTCCATGACATGAAATGACCTCAAGCAGTGTCCTGCCAGGTCAGGTACCCTGAGAGATACCTCCAAGCAAACCCCTTCCAGAAGACTGGCTAGATGTCAAGCTCTGTTGCCTTCAAAATAGGGAAAGGATCCTGGATATGGCTGTAAGAACACTTCTAGATAAAGCAAACCTGATAAATACAAACAGGGAGAAGATCCCCTAAAGTTTTAGTGAAAAATGAGCCGATTTTTTTTTTTTAAGACCTGGATTTAGATGTTTACATGTGACCAAATCTCAATTCAGACCTCTTAATCCATTTTCTCAATCAGAATCCTGATGCAGCTCCTCAGCTCCCATGTCCCGAGAGACTAATATTGAGCAGCCATCTCCATAGAACAAGAGAATAAATTCACTTAATAAACTTTAGAAAGCCACAAACGGCAGCGACTTCTTGAAGATGTTTCTGGGAATGGGTATGTTAATACTCAAGCACATTTTCGACTGTGATCATAGAATGGCTTGAGTTGGAAGAGACCTTAAAGATCATCTAGTTCTATGCCCCCCTGCCATGGGCAGGGACACCTCCCACTAGAGCAGGTTGCGCAGAGCCTCATCCAGCCTGTGTGCACACATTTTGGTTTATCTTTCTAGAAAGAACATTCCTTAAACTCAGAAATTTCTTGTATAGTAGTGTATTGCAAACTGACATCCAAACATGAAATTTAATTTTGTCAGAAGCAGTGCCAGTCAATTTTGGTTGCAGTTACTGCTGTCTGGGTTGTGGGTGCCTCCGTGACAAGATGCTTCTTTTATCACAGCCAACCAAATACAGAAAAATCACTCCCGAAACAGTCTCCTCCCTCATTTCCTTAAGGTGACAATTTGGTGCTTATAACGGACATTTTTATTCCAGCATGGGAAGCCAGACAGTTTCTTCATGTTTGCCAGGTGAGGAACCTTTCCTCAACATCCTGCTGGAGAATAGACGTGGATTTAGAACTCCACAGGACAGGAGAGAGCAGTAGAGCACAAGAGATGGTGGCAGTGATGCTTGGAGCTTTCAGAGGATATGCCAGGACAGGCTCTGGGCTGGCTTGAAGGCTCAGCAGCTAAGGGACATGCCTAAATATGCAGAGGAAGACCCACAGGATCCTTCAGAGTGCAGAGATATAGATGTACAAAAGAACTGAACTTTATGCCTTTTGGTAGCTTGCAACTGTTTTGCAGACAGAAGTAGTTCCACTGAAAGCATTTGATGGTGTCCTTTAGCCCTAATTAGGGGGAGTTGAGGAATGCTCAGATCAAGGTGCACCCCATGATGTCTCTTAAGTCAACCTATCCTTAGAGCTTCTGCACCATGCTCCTGCCCAGGAGACCACTAAACTCTGTGAAGTCAGAGTTTTCTTTCCCACATATCAACTCATTTCTTCCTGTGTCTCAAAGCTCGCTCTCCCACATATTTCAGCTCTAGACAGCTGCAGCTGAACTGGACTAACCATCCAACTGCTCACTCCTAGCTTTGTGCAGAGCCATAAAAACTTGACTTAAACCATCCTCAGGGCCAGAAGAGGGATCACTTAACATTGTGGTAGGTGAGGCTCAGCAGTCAAACAGTTTGCAACTGGCTGTCCGTACCACCTACTGGATTACATTAGGTACTGTCTTATTTTTAATGTAATCTTCCATTTCGAGCTAGCAAATAAAGATGAGTAATTTATAGCAGTGTTAAGGAGGCAGGCTTAAGTGCTTTACAGGTAAGGACCTTACTTAGAAGTAAGGTCTGGAAGCCCAGCAGAAAACCTCTGTCAGGTCTGTGTTGACAAGGTCAGTTCAGAAATTACGGCTCTGCATTGAGCGTCACCTCTGGAGTGAGGAATTCAGTTGTTAGACAAGCGAGGGATGGGGAGGGTAGGTCAGTTCAATGAAGTAAGAAATAATTTCTATTTTCACTGGTGCATTGGCTGGAAAAAAAAAGGCTGGAAACCTTGTTTGAAGCCAGCTGCGCTTCCCTGCAAGCGTCACCACTCTGCTGTGCAAGAGTTATTGTGAGCCAGCTGTAAAGCATCCTCCACATCAGCCACCTGATTCCTGAGGGCACAGAAAACTGACTCAGCAGACACATATCTTCCATTGGCAGCCAGGAGAGGGAGTTCAGAGGAGAAAAAAACCCACAACCCAGCTTTTAAAATCATCTCTACAGCAAGTAATCAAAAGCTGCTCTCAAAGATTTCTAGTTGAGAGCACAGAAGAGAAGCAGCAGTGAGAGCAACAAAACAGCAAAGCCCATGTTCAGTACTGCAGCTGTGGCAGACACCTGAGGATAGCAGCTAGGGGGCACCTGCCCAGTAAAGGCATGTTCTTTGGTGCTGCTCTTCAGGATTTGAGAAAAAAGATTGGAAGAAAAAAAAAAGAAAAATCTGCTCCTAGGAAACACATCATACAAACTGGGCTTGTGAGAGTGGCAAGTACTCTTTCATGTTAGAAAAATAGATAATAGACTAATAGAAAACAAATACACATGTATTTCTGCTTGTGTTTTTAAATAAAACACACCATAGACAAGTAGCCTGTAAATACTAGATAACATATTGTAAAGTAAGCCAAATTATTTCTGTCACTGACCACAGGGTAAAAAAAACACGTCCCCAGAAACCCTAATCAAAATCTGAAGCCCACTTCTCTGAGCACTTCCAGACACCAGAGGTAATATCCCACCTGAAAGGCTATCCAATAAGTACATGAGATGGAGAGAAGAGACATAGGGAGTGGGAAGCACCGAGAAGCAACTCCACTGCTTGAAGCCACACAGGTCACTGGTAGAACCACAGAACGGCTTGAGTTGGAAGGGACCTTAAAGCTCATCCAGTTCCAAACCCCTGCCATGGGCAGGGACACCTCCCACTAGAGCAGGTTGCTCAGAGCCTCATCCAAGACTGGGCTTCAGCACTTCCAGGGATGAGACTCCACAGCTTCTCTGGACAACCTGTGCCAGTGTCTCACTATCCTCAGAGTAAAGAACTTCTTCCTAGCATCCAATCTAAATCTACCCTGCTCTAGTTTAAAACCATTGCCCCTTGTTAGGGATAAACCACATGTTCTTATAAGAAGTCCCTCCCTAGCTTTCCTGTAGGCCCCCTGCAGATACCAAAAGGCCACTATAAGGTCATCCCAGAGCCTTCTCTTCTCCATGCTGAGCCTGGCTCCACTTTGCTTTGATCAAATGTACAGCACATGTTTGATAAAAAGCATGTGCTACATGATGCATTTATTGCAGTTGGGCAGGTTTATGCTAAGGACAGCTTTTTTTTTCTTTGATGTGTTTATCTAAATATATATATAGTTTTAACAAGAGTTTTAAAAACTGGATTATGCTTTTGCAAGACACTCACAGAAAAAAGATCAAATATTTTAATCATATTATAAAACATATAGATTCTTTCATGTGCGTTTAAACCTGCAGCACTCAAATAGTGGAGCAACTTTATTAAAACCCACATGCCAGGAGGAATTCTCCATCTCATTTTTGGTAATAAAATGCAGATTGCTTTAAAGATCCAGAGATTTATACTTATTTACTGATGAATGTGAACATTTAGCAGTTACTTACTAAATTAAGCAGCCAAGTTTAAACAGTTACCTGTTTAGCCTGGTTTGTAGACTTCCAAAGATACTGGTTTCCATTTCATGTTCTTGCACTTTCCTTGAAAGAAAAAAATCTTAAAAGCCATGCTTAACTTTACAAAAGTAGACCCATCATGAAAGACATGGTGTTAGAGAGGCCTGGATTTTCTGTGTGAACACAACTGAGCACATCTGACTGGAAGTTAACTGTGAAATTACACACAAAATACAACAAGTGCAACCTGAATGTGTATCAATGGATGAAGAAGCAATTTGCCATAAAATATCCACAAACAGAAATGTAATATTTTACTGTAGGAACCCTATCACAGAATTCACAACATAGAGGGAGAAGTCGAAAGAATTTTACAGGTTTTTATCATGGTTATTTTTACAACTATAGTAATTTTTTACATTCTACTAATAAATATTTTAAAAATTGCTATAAACTATAAAATGTAATATTAGCTGACAAAGAACAAGAAATCCCATGACAGAAGTGTGTCAATTATCAAACAAGTAAATTACAACATAACTCACAGGTTGTTGTATTAACAAGCTGTGGACATGTTGTCCCAAGGAACCAGCAAGAGGGGCTTTGCAGATTAGTTTCTCCTGCAAAACTATCCTGTTATTTTAGGACATTCCATGACAAAAACTGGTTTATTTTGTGGATTATGATGCTGAATAGTCTCTGATTCTATACTTCCTGCATTCAGCTGAGCTGAATAACTGAATAACACAGCAAACCCAGCAGCACACCCATGGGAGAGCCATCAAATCACAGGAAACAGAGCACCGTCATGGAATCCTCTTGAAAACAAGGAAGCTGCTGACCTATTAAAGCGCAGCTATAAACAAGGTGGTTTTTTACTGCAAAGGAATAGTTAGAATTGAAGATGTTGACCTTCATATCCACGAGACTTTCTTGAAGTACCTATGGTAGTCAATGCACGTGAAGAAAATGAAGAGCAGATTAACATAGCCGTATTACCTTACTTGTTAAATAACAAGCGCCCTAATAATTAAGCCAAATATAGTCAACTGCTTGTGGGAATATATCATTGACTTCTTTTCATCCCGCTATCCATTTTACTAACTCACATATTAAGCTAAATAGATTGTAAGTCTATATATAGATCAGTTAAGGTTTAACTTTCACATCCTATTCGATTTTGTTTCCTTAGCTGCATTAGGAATCTGCTACCCTGCTAACACATAGGAAAATAGTGAAGTTTGTCTTTACATTCTTAAAATAAAAGGTTTATTGTCACCTAAGTGGGAGATAAAAACATTTATGTAAATGTTCAGTCAATGTGCAGAGATGATAATACAAAAGTTTGCACCCTATACTTTCCACAGTTTTAACTTCAAATAATGAATATTCGATACCGAAAGTGAATGGTTGTTAGTATTTGATCAAATACTGAACCCCAACAAAGCAACTTTTTTTTTTCCTAAAACTGCATTTAAAGTAAGAATAAAAAATTTTTCATAATCCTGTTCAATTTACATCCATGCAGCCATATGAAAGATCATTCTTCTGCCTGGATTTTGAAGAATGATTTCATATGGCTGTGATCAATGTGTATTACACAGTCAGAAGGTATCTCTCTGAGCTCTACCCATGTTTCTTTCTGGGTATCTGTTGTCTCTTATCCTGTATTTGGAATTTATAAACTCTGAGGCAGGCTTTAAGTCACAGCTAATCCTCCCACCCAGATTAGATTCATTCTGTATTTGGAAGTGAATGGTTATATTCAGCAGTGCATTTTGATCTGCCTTCTGGCCTTTGAACTCCATCCATCCATCCTAGGCACATGTGAGAGATTATTACTGCTAGATGTTTTCCAAAATTTCACAAAAAAACCAGATTCCAAGTTATTCCAGAATCTCTCACCTCTTCATCCATCTTCCCTGTCTGGGACTGATGTTCTTTAGCAGTTGTCCTGTGAGCTTATGGCATAGGAAGGGAAACACCTTTGGCTCTTTTCATAGAGCACAGATTCCAGTCTCTGACTGTCTCTTCTGGATTATGTCTGCACACAATTATAGTTTATGCAGAAAACTAAATATTATTACTGTATTTTGGTAGATAAACCACATCTAAAACTGACTTGCAGAATTGTTTGCACATAAACAGACAGGTTTAAAACAAGTGAAAAGTTAAGAATAAATTTTGATTCTTATAAAGACAGAAAATATACAGTCACTTCTATTTATCATAATATTACCCAGCCAATGCAGTTGCTTTAAAACTGCAAAGATGCTGCCCTGGAGGAAAACAGCAGCCAGGTCACTCAAAGACAGACAGTGGATCTTACAAATTCTGGGATTACTTCAGTCCCTTGCAGCCCACCTTTCAGCCCCATTGTGTTATGACTGCTACCTACTACAAATTTTACAGTAGGTAGCAGGAAGGGTCTTCTTGAATCCAGGAAGAAAAGATAGCACTTTACATTCCAGTAATTTCTAATACTTTCCTAGCAAAATGAAACACGCTGATACAAACACCATCACAGGGGAACTTTGATATGAGGGGTTTGTGGGCCAGAAACTTAGCTAATAAGAGTAGCTGGTTTGTTAGGATTTCTAGATTTCTAAAATCTGGTGATTTTAAGAAAATCTGTATGGTAAGTTATTAAAAGATCGTACATCAGAGGCATTGCATGATCATAACATTGTTAAAAAGTTGTTTTGTAACACAATATGTGTTTCTGGCATCAGTATTACACTATAATGAAGACTAAGAATTCCTGTCTGGACTGGCAATTATACGGAAAAATAATTTATGCTCTTTTATAGGCAATAAGCTTCCTGACTTTAGCCAAAGCAGTTGAAGTATAGTACTGAAATTTTACTACAATTGATGTGGCCATTATTTCACTTCTTCCCTAAAAAACACAAACAAAACAAAAAACCATGCAAAAACAACAACAAAAGAGTCTTCTGGTAATTCAGAAGGTAAAAATAAAGAAAACAATGCAGGTCAGCTCCTCTGTTAAGCTAAAATGTAATTACAAGTTATGAAAGCAATGTACTATGGAATGCAAGTGATATGTGAGCCAGATTACCATAGTTTTCCATTATGGATGAAAGTAGCATCTTTCTGGTGGTACAGAAACTATATTCTAAATTGATTTGTGAATGTGCCTTATTCTCTTCTCCTGTTTATGGGAATATTGTTACTAGATTTATGGGATCTTTCCCAGCAGACTTGCAACTTTTAAAAGATCAAAATACAATGTATTGTATATTGTATCTAACAATGCTCAAAGCTACAGAAGACCAAAAAAAGGCAACCGCAAATGAAAATAACATCTCTCATTTTGTATCTGGAGAATTGTAAGAAGGACTGAGTACCTAGAGGAGTGTATTTCATCTCCAATTTTTACAGCATTTCAAGGATGGTTTCATGATCTCACCTTATATGAGGCTTTTGTTCAGCATACATTCCTGCAAACCCATTTCACTTGCAATAATCTCCAAGGATTCCCTGAGGGACTCCATGAAAGAAGTTTCAAGCTCTTTGAAGTCCCTTGCTGATACAAGTCCAATTGCTTCAGAACTGGTAGAGCTTCTGCTGATTTATATACGAAGTTAGGTTGGCCTTGTCTCCAAAATTTGTTATTTCAAGATACCTTGATGAGTCATGACAGAATCCAAGCGTAAATTTCTGTGTAACAGGAGGGAAAATTATATATCACAGTTCAGAATCACATAGATACTTCTGTGTTTGCTGTAAATTGTGCAAACACTGCACTACTTCAGAACGCACGTTAAATTCAGTATCTTTTTCACTACAATGACACTCTCCCTTCCCACGTTCCAAAGTCTAAACAACACAAGTCAAATTCCAGAAATGACCTCTCTTAGAATCGTAGAATAGAGTAAATCATCCCATGATCAAAGAACCCAGTATTTTTCTGCCTACACCACTCAGCCATGTATTGACCTGATGTATTTTTTGAGTCTTATTAATATCATCCCTTGTAAATGGGAGGATTGAGGAGATCACAACCTGAGCACCCGATCCTTCAACCAAACGTCCCAAGGCCCTAAAATCTCTTTTAATTGACCTTGGGCTTCTCCTTGTTATTTCGTCATTCCCTGCTTGAACAACAAGTAACGGGTAGTAATCGAAGGGTCTTACTAGAGTAGGGAGTTTGACAGTAATGTCCCTTACCTGAGCTCCCAGGAGACAACAGACTTCTCTGTGAGTTGGGTCCGGTCTGCATATCGGGCCCTCTGCTCCCTTCAGAAGGGACTCTCCTATTACAACTGCCCTTCTTTTCATCTTAACAGAGGAAGTCACAATGCGGGCTGTAGTTGGTTTAGTTTTGGGAGGCACTTCTATCTCAGAAGAACCTTCTCCCTCCTTCTCAGCAGTCTGTCCTTCTAGTTCCAGGACCTCATACCTGTTATAGGAGGTGCCAGGCTTGCTTATCAGATTTTCAGAGGCAGGAGGAAGCTTCCTCCTGGTACATTCAGTGACCTGCTTCCAGTGCTTGTCAACAGCAGATTCTTGACTACTTACCCTGCTTGGTTCTGGGTCCACCTGCTTCTCCACTGGAGTGGAGGTTAGGGACTTCTGAGAGTCTTGAGATGTTTCCATCTCTGAAAATAATCTGTCAATCTCTTGCTTATTAGCTCAAATTCTACATGGCCTATTGACTTCCTCTTCCGGCTTCTTCCCCTGGCAGCGCAGCTCTTCAACAACCGCACGCCTTTTACAGAAGGACCGTTTGTCAGACCAGGCCTCATGGAGAGGCACCAGACACTCCAGGCAACTGGTAACCTGAAGAGCTATATCTACTACCTTCAGGTCAGTCTGGCTTGAGGCCTGTACCATAGCTGGACCAGTAACCCTGGCAGCTACAGGAGATTGAGCTCTTCAACTAGTCACTGCCATATCTCCAGAAGCTTAAACAAGCACACCAGCTTGCTAGCACACTGATTTGCTAGCACACACACACAGGTTTTGAATACTCATGGTAAGGACAAAAGGCTTAAAGGATGCATCAGGTTTTTATGACTATTACTTCTCCTCCAGTTGGGAGGAAAAGGGAGTTAGAGATGGCAGAACTCCGCCATAAGAGCAATATTCCTTCTAATCAGAAAGGAAGCTTCCTAGCAATAAGTAGAGAGGATTGTTCAAAACCTGGGGCAAAGACAGAGATCAAGGATATTGTTAAAAAGATACATTATGCATTTCAAACTCTACTTCTTACCTACACGTGGCCAAAAAAATAAAACCACCACAAATGCGGCTTCAGCCCATACAACATTCAGAAATTAAATGTGTTCTCCACATCTTTGACCATCGTTCACACATTCTGTTCCGCTCAGTAACTCCCTCTCTCTTTGCATAAAACTGAAGTTCCTTCGTATCTCATCTGCTTGGCACTATTTTTGCTTTCTAGACATAATCAAAGAAGAGAGATAATCTGAGGCAAGAGTTTGAACCGGTTTCCATCTTACCCTGTTAATGTATTACTTCAACAAGAGCACATCAGTTTGCACCTTGTATTTGACAGTTTTAATCTGCAGAATAGCAGAAGAAAATTGAAAACCCATGAAGTCAAATGTGCTTAGTTGTTGTAGGCAAAGTGCAACATTCATATCAGTGGGCAGAGAAATACCAGACAAACAAGCCTTGGTTGCTGCCCTCCCCTGAAAGGGATAAACGAGAATTTAAATCATCACTGATAGAGGAGGAGTTTGGTACTGAGAGATCTGTGCTGCCTAATTAACAGGACATCAGATGAAATTAAGCACTTCCTTTTCAGAAGACCAATCTCTGCACCAAGGAATACCAGGCTACGTAAAGTGCAGACACATTTGAAAATTACTGGGGCTGGGGACTCTGCTCAGCATTGTGGTTATTTGGCAGTGCTCAGCAGAGCATGGAAACTTGCTTAAAACTTCTTTTCCTTGGCAGTAGAGATTCAGCTAATTACAGGATTCCTTTAACTGCCGGTCCCTACTTGGATGTTGGCTGCTACATAGGCAACGATATGGCTCCTTCCTCAGAGATTTTTGTTATTTGTGGTTGTCACATCTCTTACCTAGGGATCCTGGTCATGGACAAAACCCAGCTGTGCTGGGAGCTGGACATGATATAGTCACTTTCTCGAAGAGCTCACATTCCCAGCAGATTTTGGCATCTTTGATATATGGAAACTCCATGGAACTACCCCATAACAACATATCAATACCACTATGGCATAGGCAATAGGTAAGCTACAAGATGAAAAAAAAATTCTCTAGGAATCATCTCTTGAATTCATAACTGATTCCTTTCTTGCTAAACTTAAACTAGAGGTGTACTGACTTCTCTAGAGCCCACCTCCTTCAGCAGCAAGTAAAGCCTTTGGGGAGGCTCAGCACATCTGGGGAAACCAAGGAACTGGCTGTTCTGCCACATGTCCTTTGGAATTGCTTGTCTGAATCCAAGCACTGCTGCTTGGTTTTCTGCTGTGACTACACGCGTTCCTTGCAGATGATGGAAAAGGAGACTAAAATTGCAGATGAAGAGAAATTCCCTAGGGGTCCAAGCTTGTTCAGATCTGTCTAATGCATTTTTCACTTTAGCATTTTATGTGTAACTAAACCCAGGGTGCTCTTTAAACACAAATTGCTTTGGATTCCTTCAAGCCAATGAGATGACATGAAAGTTGGAAATAGAAACTGAATACCCCTACTGAGTAGGACCCAAGAGGAGATCCACAGCAACAAAGAAACACAGACTTACTTTTTATACCAATACTGCAAAGGATGCTTTTCAATCCACTGACAGCTGGACCCAGCAGGACCTGGGACCAGTTACAAAGAGAGTACAGGATAGTCTAGAAACTCCTTTTTGTATTCTTCCTGCACTGAAGAGAGCATGGGCAAGCCTCTCTACGGAAATTGGAGCAGGCTGCCCTGCTCAGGCTCTGCCTCAGAGGACCAGAACAGTAGCTGGAAATCAATGTTGAAGAAGATTGTAGCAGCCCAAGGAGCAAATGAAACTGGCTGTACAACCGGTTTGCTTTTATGAGGGCTGGGCACTGAAGCTTTATCTGCTTGTAAACAGGAAACAAAACAATAATAGAAATAAGATGCCTGACGTAACTGACTTCTGGAGATACGTGTTAGAAAGGCTAGGCTGCATGATGGGGAACTTCTGTGTGCCAGGAGCAACACAACAGGGCACTGTAAGGGATCAGATTGCCAAAGCCACGGCAAATAAAGAGCACAAAAGGGTTAAAATAATACAGGAAGTAGGAAAGGGACTAGTCTTCTGCTGGAAGGGGCTGGCCAGGATGCAGTAGGTGTAAAAAGGCAGCACACAATTCTGTCTCACAGCCAGAGTTGGCAGGAACTCAGCTGAGAGGGTATTATCAAAGTAGACAACCAAAGACTGGTATTAAAGTGAAAGGATCTGCAGAGATGCCTTCAGGCCCAACCTACAAGAGATGTACAGACACTTCAGCTCCTCTTTAGCATCTACATCCTCCCACCTCCACGCACCAGGTACCTCTGAGTGAGTAATGATTGCATAACTTCTGAAGAAGTAATTTCTGGGTCTCTAATCAGCTGCTGTCAGAAATTCCCAGACCAAAGAGTTTGCAGGTGGCAAGCACAGCTGGGCCTGTCGTGTTAATATGATCAGTTTTGCATCTCTCCCTGGATGGAGCCACTTGATCTCCCCACTGCTGGGTGATTTGAACAGCAGCTCCCCAACCACCATTGACATTGGTCAAAGGCATCCATGTTGCGGTTGAATCACAACTCACTCTGTCACAGTGATAAATTAAGATGCTCTCTGTGCCAAGAGCAAGAACTCTGACACAGTAGCATTTAAATGTCCCCTATGCCACCAGAGGAGTCCCCCTTGAGCAGGAATCATCCTTCCAGCACTAGTGCCTCTTGTTGGACAACCAGAGCACATCCCCACAGCTGTACATACTCCACGCCAGATACCAGCCCAAGGTCTTCCATGGATGTTTAGATAGCAGAGACCTTGAGAAAGTTTTATATTATATCAAATTAAGCTAATATTACTTGCTGAATGCCCTTATAGCCTAGCTGATGAGTGTCCTCATTGCAAGGCTTAATTCAGTTTTCACTGTACCTTTAGAGTTCAGCCTGAAAGCCTCTTAAATTCTTGCTCTGCTGGTTCAATAGCAAGCCAGCAAAACCATGGTAGCGTAAAGTTTGAAGTCAAATTGAATAGAGAGGGCAAGAACTGTTCTCCTGTAAATTCACATAATAAATTCTAGGAGAAGCCCGGCATATTAGTTCTTGCCAAAATAATGGCTGCTGAAGAAATGCTGTGTTGGTCATTTTAAATAGAAGGCGAGAGATCCCAAGTAGTTCCTTACCAGCCCATACTTCTCCTTTATTGTGTCAAGCTGCATTTATGTCCCACTCTTCCAACAACTTTTCCATTTTAAAACTGGCAATCTTCAATGAAGTAGCCTATTCTGTGCAAATACCAAAACCTTTTATTACTTCATTACACACAGTGTTTCTCTAAAGCAGCAGGCATTTTATAGACACTCACAAGAGACAAAAAAACCCTCAACAATTACCTACCTCACAACGCCAGCTGCAGTTAGGCAGCAGATTTCCAGTGAAACTCAGCTAGCTCACCAGCTCTCAGATACAAACCTACAGCTTTAAGAACCAGGCCAGTTTTCCAGTTCAGTGGTTGTGCTAAGTTCTCACAGGATGCTGAATATTCAGGGATGCCTGAAGTAGCCAGGCAGCCTGAGAGCCAACCTTGCATCCTCAGGTGAAACTTGTGATCTGTGGCTGGGTTCTCGCTAAGGAAACAAAGACCAAGCACATAAAGGAAAATATATGGTCTTCTGTTTATATACTGCTTTTTTTCAATAGCACAGTTCAACTCTGTCACTATGCCAAATAACTTCTCTAGTGTTTAGGTCCGTAGAATATTTATTTCTTTCTCCACTGCATGAAAGACTGTTTGAAGCCTGAATAGCTAATAAAACTTATGGCTTTTTATTAAGCAATGCTGAGTTCTTCCCTCAGGTCCATAAGCACAGGCAAACATTCCTGTGTTTCAGGGTGCAAGTAAAGCTGTCAAGGTACCGCTCATGGCTATCGGCACCATCTCTCCACTCAGGTTACAACAATGTGTATGTAGCACAGCATGCAAAACTAACCGGGCTTAAACCTACTCACACCCTTGTTTTCTCTACATCAACAAAACGAAGAAAAGGACATCAGTTTGTCAAAATCAAATGTTAACATGAAAGGGGAGTTTAGATTTTGATCTATACTCTTACAGGTAATTTAAGGAAACGCAGCATTTTCTTGTCCTGCTACTTACTTTTAAAAGGTTATTTATTTGGCATTGTTGGCAAAAAAAAAAACAACAGGATTTTAATCACTGATCTGCTAGTTTCTTCTGCTAGCTCTGGCATCATATAGGAATGCAACAGTACATTTTAAGCCACAAGTATTTTAACTCTGTCAAGACATTTCAACTCTGCTGCCAATTGCCATTTTTTCATAGGAACCAGCACATAAAGGCGTTTTCACCCCAAGGTGTCTGGTTTTCTTTGTAGGAAAGACAGTTAATGATACATAAACACAGGTATAGACTTGACTTAGGAGAAAGAAGGCTAGGAAGGATACAGCTTGCATCCTTGGACATACTGCTGTTCTCACCAGAGGGGGGTGATAGCCTCATGTGAAATGTGATAAAGAGTATCAAGTATTAAGCAGGGCAGCAACTGAAATAATTCATTTCTATCTCCTCCACATACTGAGCACACCATGCGTCCCTCAAACAGCTGGCTTCTGCACACTGAGTCTAAATATTGCCACCCCGTGGCCTGCCAGCACTGTCTGCCAGTCCTGCCAACAGGGAGACAAAACACTGAGCCTGGGCACTAGAAGTGCTGCTTCTCTTCTACATCCAGCTTGCTTTCACAGATCCCTGCCAGCAAAAGAAATGATTCCCTGATGATCCCACTACCCTCTTTGTGCCTTTTTTTTTTTTCAGGTGCCACAGGCTGTCCCCTCCCTTCTGCAGCTCAGCACAGACACATCAAGCAGCCGAAATTAGCAGCAAATACACGTCCCTAAAAAAAAACAAACCAGCTTTTACTGCAGCATCACACAGCAAATTCCCTTCGGTGGGGATGGATAGCAGGGACAGGGCAAGTCCTTTACCAAAGCCAAGCATTCTTTCCTGCCAAATGAGCAGGATTTCCACTAGACTTTCTGTATGGAGCAGTTTCTACAACAAATATGTGGAGGCTACACCTTTGTTTCCCCGTGCTGGAGGAGAACAGAATTAGCTATAGGCTGAAAGCTTTAGGAATCTGTTCTGTCTTTACAGACCAGCAAGTAAAATAACAAGTGCAGAGAGCCTGACCCTCAAGGGCCTGAAGGAAGGTTCAGTCACAGATTTTTCTCTTCAAGTTTGAAGTATTCTGCATCCAACTAGGACCACAGGTCAGTGAAACCTGCTTCCCAGAGAGGAGAAATTAAAGGAAACTCGGTAAAGTCAGATTTTCTGTCCACCTGAGTTTCACTGAGAAGTCTGAGTCAAAACACCAAGTAGAGGTCCCAGACTTGGAAGAGACCACTGGGATTGTTTGGTCTAAACCACACAAATTAAGATCCTCAAAAAATAGCCATGTGAATAAAAATATCTTTTCAAGGAAAAATCTTCCATTCTCTTTGCAAATATGGAGAATCCACCATTTCACAAACTTCTTCCACGACTGGCTGCTGCTGAATTTAGAGTGTTTGGCCTTCTTTGATCTGTTTAGCATCACCTCCCAGCTGATGGATCTCTTTATGACAGTCTGCTGGACTGGGGAGCATTGCCAAGCCTCCATTTCCGCAGCACCTGTCTCAAGGAGCCGGACTCCAGTGATCTTCAGAAAGCAGAACCAGGCCCCTTTCAGGGGCTGCTTTTATGTGCTTCAAAGAGTGTGGGCTAATCTGCCCATCCTAACATGAAGTTATTTCCTAATCTCTGGAAGATTTTGGCTTAACCACTAAAGTTAATTATCCTTCTGTATTGCTTGACAGCCCTTCCAAAGTTATAGCTGTTATTACTGATACCTCTAGATAGTCTCTATCTTTGTACAGATGTCAAACGTCTTCTCTTAACTTTGCTTACGCTTGGCAGTAACGGTATCCTGTGTATCTGTACCTCCTAATGGACCATTATGCTTGTAGGGAGACCAGCTTGCACTAACAAAACAATAATTGTGTTATCCAGAAGCAACACACTAAAGGCCACTGGGGAAGACCAGAGAAGGGCAGCGGAGACCCCTGAGAGTACAAGATGGCAGATGGTAAAACTACAGGACACCAAGGGTGTGAAAGAAAAATCACAAATACTCAACTGGTCACTAAGCAAACTCTTGAGAGCAGGGTAGAGCCAGTTTTAGGACATAACTTGAAAATGTTCAGACTTGGGTAATAAGTTATTTTAGTTGCCCAAGACTGATAGCCTAAGCAGAGCTGTCTTCAGGTGATCTGCAACTGCAATGAAAGCAACTGGCTGTGCAAGAATAATCCTTTGGAATAGAGCTATCTATTATGCTGTATTGATATGGAAGGATTACTTCTTCATTATTAAGAGGGAAAATAATCCCTATCACTTTTGTTCAGTGGAGTATTTTACTGCTTGTGTTTGGTCTGGTGACCACGCTCTCCTCTTGAGGCTTCATTGTCATTTGATTGGAAAAAAATACCAAAAAAAGGGATTTTTAAATTATTTTTTTAACCTATTCTCTCTGAATTTCAATGGTTGTCCCTTTGGTCTCCAGATAGTGGAGAGAGAGAGAGAACAGATGTGCCCAGTCTTCCTTGTTCCTGTGCATTATCATGGCCACTCTTTCTCCGCTTTAGAAAGGAATCAGCTTTAAGTTCACAATCAGACACAGATGCCAGGACTATAAAGGACCATTGAGCTGAACTGAAATCAAAAGAACCTTTAAAATTCAACCTGTTTGTTTCAAGATCTGGATCTTTTTCTGAATATACTCCACTTCTTAAACATCCTGTAGAAGTAGAATGGCCAGGGCCATCCAGAGCAACCAAGATTTGATCTGGATCTGATCCCTCCCTGATTCCATCTTTATTGCTCTCTGTCTTATGCAGTGGGCTTTCTAACATTTTATTCACTGTACTGACACCCTTAGCTCTCTGTAGAGATGCCTAGGTCCTTTCTAGAGTGACAGAGTTTATTTATAGCCCAGTAAACTGTCTGACAAGGTGGAGTTTCCCCAACCAGTATTGAGTCCTTCACCTCACAGGAGGAGCAGTAAAGGCTGAGGAGGGAAGGAAGGCAAGAGCTAAACTCTGCCATCTTTCCAGGGAGAGGCAGGAAAGCCAAAGCTCAGAAAGCAGAACAATTCTGACCCAGTATTTCTTGCAGCTGCAGTGAGCATGGTGGCTCGAGGCACCTACTCACCATGGAAGAAAAAGAGCAACCCAGAAAGCAAATGTTATTAATAATCTTATAGTAAAAGACCAGCTTTCAGAGAGTTCAGTTGTATTCCAGATTTCTTATGGATAAATGGTTTTTTGAAAAGTCCTCGGGTGGCTATTCATTAACAAAGCTCACGCTGAAAAGAAATGTGGGCTCTTGCCAATTCTGTACTAATTGAGCCTGTTTATGTTCTGCCTGAGTGGATGACAGCATGTCTTCCTGGGAATCTAGCAAACTTAGGGAGGCACTGCAGGTTATCTAGATTTGGTTTCAACTCAGCTGTGCTAGTCTTGCTACTTGGAGTAAAAGCTTAGTAACATTGCTATAACCTTCACCCAAAGGATGATCACTCCCTCGACCCTGCCAAAATCTGGCAGAAGCAGGCTGCCTATTCCAGGGTGGGAATGCCCCAGTGTGGTTTCAGTAAGGATATTTCCTTGACAACTCAAACCAGGCGTTGAAGATTCAAAAGCGTTTGACAAAATGTTTCTCCCCCTTTGGGAGATTTCTGCTGGAGCCATCAAAAGCGCAGTGAGTCACCCTATGGAAATCAACAGAAAAGCTCTTGACAACTTTCCTTGCTGTGATCCCCAGCCTATGTGTGCTCCCTCAGGAGGTTGGGACTCTAAACAGACAACTGACTTGCAACTTCAAAGCACATCTCTTTACACATCTTATTATTTCTTTATAAGAACAGTACAAATGGGAAAGAACGGTGGTCTAATTTTGTGGTACTGCCATATAAATACAAATCCTGCAGTTCTTTATAGTTGCACAAGCTGATCCACTGCTTGGAAAGCTCTGCAAAGGTCAACATCAAGGCAGACGTTTTGAAAGGAGGCTTCCAGATATTTTTGCCCAAGTCTCCAAATTTTAAGATACCTTCCTCTGTTTGAACCTCTCAGATCAGACAGCTAACCATCCAATTAACCCTTAACCACTGATGGGTAAGCTGGTCAGCTTTACTCTGCTTTTCAAGTGGAGGTCCAATTGAAACAGCTGAGCATACACAGATAGGGAAAAAAGTTCTCTGGGTAAATAAATAAAAGGCCAGGAAAGATGAAAAAAATACAAACTCCAAAACCCAAATGGCAATGTCAGAATGAGTGGATAAATAACTAGTCCACCCATCCACACACAGTCCAACATTCCCTTCTTGCCTTCCTTCTCTCTTCCCCACAGAACTGAAATATTGCAAAATAGGTAGGCTTTCAGGCAAATGACAAGGCTTTCAACCACAAGGAGTTCATATGGAACCTGGCCTGGTAAAAACCTGGGTTTATGTTAAAGCCTGGCCTATACTTCAACACGAGTACTCACTTTGGCTGAGCAGGTTGTTGTGCTGCTTCTTGCCATGGGCAAAGGTGCACTGATAATGATCCAGCAGTGCACTTGAGCTGAGGCAGGACAGGGCCGGCTTTCAACAAATCCACCTCTCTGCGACTTTTACGTCCCGCTGTCTGAGGAGAAACCTTCTGCACGGGCTTTCCAGTCTTGCAATATTTTTTCCCAAGCTTGGTATTCAAGCTGCAGTCCTAATCCTTTTAAATTTTTTATACAGAAGCCCAGAGCTTCACATGTACATATTATAAAATAAAACCAAATACACAAGCTTACTGGAAGGGAATAAAATATATTCAATGCCCTCCAGCTTTCAGATTAGCCCATTTTAAGGTGATACTGAAGCTGCTCTAAAGAACATTCCCAAAGGAATTCCCAGAATTCAACATGCAAGTTCAAATTAATGGCTAGTGCAAAATATTTGACTCAAGATAGCAAAGACAGAAATGAATTTGTGGACAACAAGTTAAATAAGCTTTCCAAACCATTTAAAAAGCAGAGGTGAGCCTGCTCAAAATGCTGAGAGACACAGTCAGTATGGTGTGAGCTCACAGGATTTTACTTGTGCAATAATCCATGAACTCAATAAAACTACTTTAAACTAGTGATAGTAATTCTTGCAATTCATGTATTTGTGGAAAAAAAGTACCCCAGGATGCAGATGATTGGTAGCATCCATCTTGTTCCCACCCAACAATATTTCCAGCCTCTGCTATTGCAAAACCAGAAGCCTGGGAGTTGAAACAGAATAAAGATGAGAGATGAAATGTGCATTAAGGGCCCTTCAAGCTCATTTTATTTCTGTGTTTCACAGATGCATGATTATAGCTTGGTTTCTCTGCCCAGAAGGCAGACAGTTTCACTTTATATGTGACTATTTTGTGTATGGAAAACTCAGAACGGTATCTTACACCTCTGGATTTAAATTCAATAAAAATATTCCTAAAATATACACTGGCTGGTTACAATCACAGAGGCAAATTCTTTCCATGGGTTCTCAGTAAAAGTCTGGTGTGTGTAAGGAAGAGCCTAGTACACAATTATATGTTTTATTAGAATGGCATCAAATAATGTTTTGTTCTTCCCTTATAAATATTAGAATGCAAAGTTTTAGAAAGTTGCCGTATGACAGACTTTTGCAAAGAAACTGTCTGGCAAATTAAAAACGAACCAAAAATAATTTACAGACAAAAGCCAGACACTGCAACATGAAGCCATGTCCTGGATAAATGAAGTCTCCATCAGCTCAAAAAGAAGTTTCTATTACATAAAAACACCCCAACAACAACAAAACAACAACAAAAAAAACTGCCACAAAACCCAGCAGAGCAATATTAGCTACAGATGAAAGCTGCCCCCATTTTGCCAAGCAGTTGAAGGTCACAAGTCTGGCCCAGCAACAGCACTTGACTTTAATGGATACCATTTGTCTCACACAAGAGTGGTGTCATTGCACTGGAGAATGAAACCCAGGCTGGGAAAAGTCATCCCTTGCAGCAGACTCCACCTTAACCACTTCCACTTAAATGCACACACTGTGTGTCAGCACAAGTCTGCCCAGCTGACTGCTCTTAACTGGGATATCTATGATGGGGAGAGCTGGCATCTAGGATTGCCCCCAGAAGGCAGCTCAGGCAGCAGGATCATCTCCACAAGGCAGCTGAATTCATTCTCCAACCCAATCAGAATCGAGTTTCCTTTCCCGTTTATCCTGTTCAAGTGGTTTCTAAGCTCCCTGTGCCCCGTGCAAATGTCTTTGATTACACTCAAACACCACCTAATATCTAATGCTGACACCTCTCTCCAGCAGCCTGAAGTACACCTATCATCCTCTCAACTTTTAACACTTCCCTGTTTTCTACTTTGGAACATCAGGGAGGCTCAAGGGGCCAGTCCGCAGGGTCTGAAGCACAGCTTGCTTGGAAGTAGCTGTATGTTCATCCCTCCCACCATAACTCTTAGAAAGACTTGCTCTTCAGGCATGAAAAGATAAGAAAATGAGTGTTACTTCTTGTCATGATCAAAGAGACAGCATGTGGGAACCTATTGTCCCGGGAGCTAAACATATGGAAAGGTTTTGGTTGTAAATATACTATACGGAGCAGCCATATCAAGCCAAGTAAAAGGCTCTGTATGGCTTCCAGCAGAGCATTAGGATAAAGCCTCAAAAAGGGCCTTTTCATCCATGTTTTCATTGAAGAGAGAATTTTTTTCTCTCAAGATTTCTTTTCCCATCTAATTTTCCCCTCAATAAATTATTTTTGACATGTTCTAGAATTAAATTCTCATCCATAGAAAAAAAATCCAAATGCCCTGTGTCCTCACTTCTTTTCCTTCCTTTCTTGTGATTTCACCTTCTGGGCACACCCACCAGTATCATCACTTAGGAAAAGCCAAACATTTTGGGCAAATGTTCGCTAATATTTTAGTCAGAGTTTTTCATTTAAAATAAGTTTCCCAAATAGCTCAATGCTTCATCTTGAGTTTGCTATATTATTACTGTTCCTGGGTGTCACAGAGCATGTATGTAACTTCAACTTATAGCTCAGTTGTTTCTTCAGAAAACAAACAAACAAAACAAACAACTCAGACAAAAAGCATTCAAGCTAGAATCCTCCAAACCAGAAAACCAAGAAACAGAAATCAGGAGTTTGATGCACCAGTGCACACTATTCATTTTTGAAACTTTTATGACTTTGAAGAAAGAAAAAGTTCAGAATACAAAAAGATAGATAAGATAATCCAGCACAGTATATCAAAGCGATGCGAATGAACAAAGCATAACTTCAGGTGAGGAAAAGGGGAAATGACTCCTCTGTATACTATAAACCACTCATCTTTCTCAGGTCAGCAGCAAAGAAAGGTGCTGAGGCCTGAAGCACCCAGAGTAGAAGCTGCCTGCCCGTCACCAAGGGAATCCCACCTGGCACGAGGGACTAACCAGCAGTCAGGTCAGACCAGTTTATGCCATGGGACCACACACGCCCCTCCAGAACAAGACCTCAGATACATATTGTTGCCTCTATTCACTTCAGAATAAAATACTCCATGTGGATAAAACTTCTTGCAAGCTCACTATGACATATGTGCATATATATATATTGCACAGACTCCAGAATGTACGTATAGATATATATGTATATGAGCTGAAAAAAGAACTCAAAACCTCATGTTTGTTTGCAGGTTGTTTTGGGAGGGGATTTTTTGTACAATTTTAAGTATCAGAACAACAAAACTACTTTTCTCCCAGGCTCTTCATCTCACAAGAAAACAAAACATTAAATGTGCAGATTTCTAGATTTCTTTGGAGTTGTTCCACAGCTAAAAATGTTCTCAATTTCTTAAAAAAGCCAGTAATATTTCATCTTTTATATTAAAAACGAATTAACCATTGAATTTAGTTAATTAGCTAAATGAATCAGACTATGCAAGGTTCCTTATAAGAGGAATTCTGAAAAAATCTCCAACTTGAAGATTTTAAGCCATTTTTGCTTAGCCCTGTAGAGTTAATGGGTTGCATATCTGAAAAAAAAAGTTACATCTAATTATACTAGCTATGCTACAGAAGCAGTGGGGAACTTGAGTGCCTGACAAGCAACTAGATGGTAGGCTAATAGACACCTATAGGTCATCAGAGGTCTAATGAAGGCTACATGATGCTACCATAAGAGGAAAATAATCAGAGACAGTATTTAAAGTTGACAGCATTTAAAGTTCCATCGCATCCAAAGAATGTCTAAGGCTTCCAGCTACAGGACTCCGGGTTCATGCTCAGTGGATAAGTTCATGAACCAATTTAAAACGTTATGATGGATGCATTAGGGAAGATAATCGTTGAAAGGAGGTGGAGAAGATAGTGTCTGAGGGCCCATTCCAACGTGCTGGATTCAGTATGTCTGGGCTCCTGCCCGGTGAGGCCTAGGGTGGGCTGCTTAGTCTCAAGCACACAGCCTTGCATCTCTGACCCAATACATCACCCTAGATATATATGTATATGAGCTGAAAAAAGAGAACTCAAACCCTCATGTTTCTGTTTAATTTTTTCTTTTGAACAGGTTGCAGAGTACTCAAGCCTCAGCAAGGCACAGTGGGGTTTATCCCAGAACTGGTTGGGGACTGGAAATAGGCAGGAACTGCCAGTGGTAGTTGCTACATGAAGGAGGTGCCTCAGATCAAGGTGAGGTCCATGGGATTCTGGAGATCTGGGGCAGCCAGAAGCACCCTGGACTGCACAGACACTGCCAGGTGTAGTAAACAGCCTGTGTATGTAACAACCAGGCAGAAAACCCTCCAACACTATCTCAAATATATCTTGTGAACTTCTTATGTGTTGGAGAAAGACGCAATCAGCAGCTCAAAGATTCTACAAGAAAAATGTATAAAAACTAGATATGAGGTGGCAGAACAACAGTGGAAATCTCTCCTCCAGGAGGCCACGGTTTCTCAGCCCTAACAACCATCAATCTGGTTCAAAAGAGATGAAAACTGAGAGACTTGGCTGTAAGGATAGAAATTAAGAGGTGACTGACTTGCAGTCACTTGGAAACACTAGCTTGACTGCCAACTGAAAGAAAGCAGAACAGGTAATGCTGCAAATTTTACTTTCAATGCAGAAAATAATAAAGGAGTAGACAATAAAACATTAATACAGCTATTTTTTTTTAAAAAATGGAGAGTAAGGACCTGTCACAGGACAGTGGCAAAGGCTAGAATGTCTTGAAGACTTAGAAATTAGCATACCCTACAGCAAAAAAACAGCTATTGCAGATGTCATGGGTTTTTTCAACCACAGTCAATCTTAAGCAGAATGTATAAAGAAACTACAGACATAAATATTCATACATCCACATACAGCCGGAATTAATTTCTTACCAGGGAGTAACCCTGCCTGGAACTGCGTACATTTAGCAGAGGTACATAACAACTGAACAGCACTGCGGATCAACCAGCAATACAGACAAATCTCTTTCATGGTTCTGCATTTTGGAAAGAACTCAGATTCTCCCAGGGCTGTGTAATGAAAAGGCTTCCCAAACTGTTAATTCTCTGAGATAGAATAAGCTGTAGAAAAAAATTAACAGGGTTTTTTTAAAGATTGTTTTGGTTTCCACTTCTCAGTTTCCACACCAGACTTTCTGCAGATTTCACTATTTCTGGTCAAAAGGACAAAATCCCTTGCCAGCTGGCAGATAAAATATATCTTTAAATATGCAACAACATTAAGCCTGCCTTGGAAAAGTAGATATTCTATCCAAAAAGCAGACAACAATCTCTAACTTCATTCAAACAAGAACTCTGACTGGATTACAAAGAGAAGTATTTTCTAGAGGTAGCCAGACATCACCTCTCCTGGAATAGACTAAATATGTTTTGATTAAAATCCGTGGGATGTATAAGTTGTTTCTCACTTTTGAATAAAAGTCTTAACATCCTGCCAATAGAGTGGAGTGAGAGACCAAGAGTCACGAAAGCAAATCACTACTAGTGATGGAGAAAGAATTAAACCAATACCAAAATATTGAAATGCAAGAGAGATGTTTAATACTTGAAAATGATTTATTTAATGTTGCAGCTGAAACTGAAAATGTGCTTACATAGGAATAAAGAATAAACAGTGCAAGATCACAGCCCACATCTTCTGTATTAACCTACACCATTAAAAGCAGCTTGAATCACGCTGTTGGTTGTTCTGATATTGATATCTCCCTGAAACGGACAAAACATAGAAGAAAGGGCCCTGGAGCTTTTTCCATACCATTATTATCCATCTAAAATTCTTACTAAAACCAAAGAGCTGTGTAAGGAAAGCTAGAGTCTTTGTGTCAGATCTACCATCTCATGAAGAAAAGCCTCTCCAAAAGGCAAGCATGAAATGAAGCAAGCCCCCTTCCAAGAGCCTTGTCCATAGCTCCAGTTGGATTTGTGCAAAGCAGGCCTGCCTGAGGCTGGGGAGAATACGAGAGCTAAGAAAGTTGATGATGAGGGATACGTTCTTTGTGGAGCCCAGTCTCAAGCTAGGTCCCAAACCAGTACTACTACAGGCAGAGAGCTAAGATCTCTGGTCTCGCTGTTCAGCTCTCCTCCTACTGAGGGCAAAAGCTCTGCTCCAAACACAGCACAAGCCTGGTCCTTCCCCAAAAAGTTTTTCTCAGCTTTTGTTCTCCTTATCAGAAGTCAGAAGAAAATGGAGGAATAATATTTATATACTGCAAACTGCAATAAAAATGAGCTCTTCTCTGTTGGAGCAGCACCTTTCTTACACCTCCATACTGGTTTTGGAGCAGAAGCCAGTTATTAAACTCCATCCATCCCACCAAAAGGAAAGTAACAACAACAAAAAACACTGTCTTAAAAAATTTGACTATGAACATACATGAATACAAAAGTGTTCCTACTGCCGAGATGCAGCTGCTCCTCTGAGGCTATTTGATAGTACATAAAAAAATGATGAGAATCAGTTTGTAAGACCAAAACTAGTTTAAAACAGAGGCAGATGGAATTGAAGCAGAAGAATGTTTTCACCTGCTGCCAGATGTGGCCTGTATGAATCTATTGTAGGACCACATCACCAGTGTAGAGCTTGTATTCCCTTTCATATGCCCTAGCTCAGCTGATACAGCATGCCTGAATCTTTACAGGGATGACTAAAATATCAAACCTAAAACCAATACAAACCTAGGAATGATATCCTGGGATATTAGCCTATGAATCAAGGACTAAGAAAGAACCAGTCTTCGAGGATTTAAGGTCCACATTACTTACTGAAAGAAATCTTATTTTATTAGAATGTTATTAAAATCGTCAAAAACAAATTGCAATTAAAAATATCAAGAAATAATGAAAATGCTACCATAGTTTAATTATGGTTAACTAACTTAAATTAAGAATAAACTAATGCTGCTGCCAAATCTAAAATTAAATCTAATCTAAGCAAATCTAATCTCAGCAAAGAATTGAGTCAATTACAGAAAGAGTTAAATCAAAGAAACTACTTCAAGAAAAAACATCTTTAAATTCTAGAAAGTAGCAATCAATTTTACTGAATGCTCAGCTGAAGCCAGAGCGATTTAAAGTGCATTCACTCAGCAGTGGAGTTATCTATTATCTGAACCACAATCTCGGGTCTCTTAAGCTTCCTTCTGAGAAGGCTGCTCTTTGGGAAGCACATGTTTACACAAGATGATTCTAAGGCTTCCAGAAGTTCCAATATAGAACTCAAATGTTAAGGTTCCTGAGGCTGTGCTTTCAGAACTGTTTTCATTCAGAAAATTTTCCTTTTTTTAATTCTTTTATGTTTTTTTATTCTTTATTCTTTGTTTTTTTTTCATTTGGGAAATTTTTCCCTTTTATTCTTTTTTGTACTTTTCGGGAGCTCCCAAAGACCCATATGCAAGCAAATACTCTGACAACCTAAAATCAAAGCTGCGATCTCTCAAATATAATAAAATACACATGATAAATTAAATTGGAAAATTACATTAATGATTAGCAAGTATTCATAAATACAGGGGCTCTCAGCCTTCTGGCCTCTAATGCAGCAAGTGCTGGGGCAGCGTCAGGGAGCAGAGCGCTCGTGGTCGGGGCACGGAGCTGGGAGACTGCACGGTTGGTTAGTATTTTGGCTTCTCCTGTGCAAGATGGCTCAGATGAAGATTTTTGTAAATGAAAGTTTTAGGAAAATTTAAGGGAAGAAAAAAAATAATTATCTGAGCATTGGTAACATTACTTGAATTAAAAAAAATAAATCACAAACACTCAAAGTTTACAGCTTTTAAAAATTTTCTAAGCTATCTTTGGACACAATTCAGGATGAGTAAATGTTTTCAAGTTACTTTCTCCAATAAATATATGGAAATTGTACTTATTTTCCTACAGAAACTCATAGCAACATGTAATCAATCAACAAATCCCTAGCCATGAAAAACACTAAAAGTAAACATGAAAATTTCTGACAGTTTAGCAGGAACATTCCCATGACAGAATACAAGTTTTCATTTCAAACAGGACTGTAGGTCAAAAAAATATTATCACCTGAAGTTTAATCTTGGCAGATCAGTCCAAAATATTGAAAACTAAACCTCAGTAAGAGTATAAAATCTTTTCCATGGAATCTTTCCTGTGCCCTGAGAAGCATCAGAGGACAATTGAATTTGCTGTTGAATGATAAAGGAAAGCTCTGCCTTTGCTTCAGACAACTGTCTGTTTCCAAAGGAAAACAAGCCAGTGATTTTAGGGAAACCACAGATAGGAAGCGTATAGACACGAGGATAACAGCAATAAAAAATATGAAAGCGAGTTATGTGCTCAGGTTTATTGTTCCTCATCTCATTAAAGTAATTTAAAAGCAAATCGATAATGATAAGACATTCCCCACTGTCAATTAACAATACATTGCATATGTCTTCTAGGCACCGTAATAAAGATGGCTCAGTGGATGGATTTTGGGATTGGATAAGGTAGTACCTCAAAGATCATTTAGAGATGGAAATCCACTTGCAAAGAGATTTCTGAATTACAATACAACTACCATGGAAAACCGCAGATGAGAGAAATGCTCAACAACTTAAAGGATGAAAGGTCTCTGTGGAAGGAATCGGCACAGAAAGCTCTTTCAAACCAAGAAAGCACTCTCTTTTATTAATAACTCAAGATCATCTTTGTAAATGCAGATCAGAAAGCAATGTAGGCAGATTTCTGATCTCCCAGTCAGGGTAAGGCTGGTTTAGGGATTGATCCTGCCTCTCCCCCCAGGCCCCCAGTGCTGTCAGGGCAGCAGGATAAGGGGGCTGAGGCACAGAGGGAGAAGCTCCAAGACACAGCAGTGTCAGGCAAGCTGGGAGGCACCAACCCTGCTCTCTTGAGACACGGGAAAGCAAGAGAGCTGGACTGTGGCTTGGCACCATCACCAATATCCAACCATTTAAAAGCAGTTTTAAAAGGTCAACACACTGGGGCTTGGCCATGACTTTAAATTTAACCACGATGTACAATTTCCATACAGCCAGTTTTCTTAGGGGTTTTGGATTCTTTTCAGAGCTCAGTTGGCTATTTCCTGATCTTTTCTATTCAGGCCATTTATTTCAAGAGACAAATAAGGGTTTCCTTCTTTTTGAATTAAAAGCCAATAAAGGACTCCAGCCTTCTTTTAAGCAACAGTTAAAAAATTAGAAGATTTCTGTTCTAGGTTCAGTTCCAGCCCAGACTCATCCCTCTCCTTGGCCTTGTACCACTACCCTAATAAAACACGGGCCTTGAGAAGTAACCCTCTCACTCCTCCTTGTTCCCATTGCTCCATTCTGCAAGAGGAACAAGAAAAGAAAAGAGAGATTAGCTGTGCCAGAGACAGGAAGAAGAAAATGATCCACAGGGTTGCTTTTACCATCGCTACTGTTCAGGGGAAGCAGCTGCTGTGTGCGTGGGAATGATGCATCAGGCATCTTGAGAACAGGCATCCAAGGCTCCTGAGAGGAGAAACCCTCCATTTCTGATCCCAGTCTGGCTATGGATTCAGCTGCACCAAGACAAAAATGATGCTGGGCAGGGGCAGGAGCATAACTTTGGCATAAAGAAGTCCATGAAACTTCACTTGTATACATTTTTTAGGGGAAGGCTGCGGAATGGATCTTAGTTCAGATGGAGCATAGGTTGCAGAATCCTTCTGATGCTGGGGCAGGAAGAAACGAGAACCAACTTCATACCCAAATACAACAAGATGTCATTTTTTAATCTGTAAAATGAATAAATTTGAGTCTGAGTTAGAGATAAAATAATGTTATATATTTATGTTTACCACAATTGAATAAAGCCTCTAATATTACCCCTTCTAAGTCTGCAGTGAGCACTGCTGAGGACCTTGAAAATCATATTATGCCATGGAGAGAAGTACAACGATCATATACTCAAGTTATTAGAATATGACCACTGACTGTACGTAATACCACAAATTAACTTTTCTATGTATATCCAATCAGCTTGTTCTTAAGAACCTGACATTTCCATTCCTGATGATGTCCTAATATGTCATTCTCTCCTGCATCAAGTCAGCTAATAGTGGGGTTTTTTCCAGCATCATTCTAATGGAATTAATGGAAGGGAGAGGACAGAGGGTGAAAGAAAAGGGCAGTGACTCCACTCAAAATGAATCTCAGCTAACATATTCCTCCAGCACTACTAAACTGAAATAAATCGATTTACCTAAAACAAGCAGACATTGGTGACATTTTAGGCCAAGGAATTAGATTTCGCAGTAGCCATGAGAGCATTTATTAAATTCATGAAACGTTAATCTCCTAATAGTAATGTACAACCTAATTTCTTTTGCATGAATTAGCCATGAATCGCAACAGTAATAGAACTACTAAATCAGAAGCTATGTTCTGTACCACCAGGTAATTTCTTTCTTATTTTTCTTGCTCTGAAGTAGCAGCTTAAAGATGCAAATGAGACAACAGTCAAGTGCTGGAAAACCTTCCCTGTGCACTACTGGTGAGAGGGCATAAATAAGCCTTGATTTAGGCTCTGCAGCCATGAGAATGGATAAAACTCACCCGCAGAGAGAATTCCTTTGAAATTAGATCACATTCATTTCAAATTGGTGTCATTTGTGAGTACGTCAAGACTCTTATGAACGTCTGCTCAAGATGGTAACGAAGTGCCTTATCAAGCAAATCCTTGTTCCAATTTTATCCCTGTGCTACATTCATAGACAAGGTAACAAGATGGTATAGAAAGTAATTATATAATGCACAAGTCTAAAAAAGTCAATGTTTCTGAATGTACCTTAAGTGATATACAATATGCTATGATGACAAAGTCTTGAGTGTTTTGCTGGAATTAATGGGCACGGTGTAGCTAAACCTCTGTGGATCCCTTCACAAACATGCCTAGCACATTTTTTTACAGTAGCCAACAAGTACAAGAATTGGTCGCCAAGTCTTCAAACTAACTGGACTCAGAGCAGAAACTCTATTGCTTAATGTAACAGGCTGTCAAAGGCAGCAATAATGGGCATGCCAAATTGGATTTCCATACTGGGAAAAGCTCTGTCCCTCATTATCAAGTAAATCAGGCTGAAAGGTTAAACTTGAAGTGTGCCCTGGGAGCATCCCTTGAGCTGATGGGAGCATATGGCTTCTGTAGCAGGGACAGGTCAAACAATGGTGACCACACAAGCTTTTGCTAAAAGGGGCTTTGTGAGTGTGGCCAGAATGAAGAACACAAGGGAGGGAAAGATGTTCCAGGGTAATTTTTGCCAGTCAAATCCAAACCTTCCTTGCAGGCTACTGAACAGTCCAAGAGCCTACTCAGAAAGGAGTCAGTGATCAGTTTCACATTTATAAAGCAGAGCTTTTTACTTCATTAATATGCCTGGCACCCAAACTTTCTTCAGAGTTTAGACAGCTGGCATGTTTTCAAATCAGATATTACATCTACCTCACAACATTTTTTTCTGGACATATCCAGTAGAACATCCAGAAATATTCTTAGCCTTAAAGCCCAGATGTAAAGTGTAATCGCTAAATCAGGAGTCCTATCTTTATTTGAATTCCACATGACCCTTCTGCAAATGTTAGTAAGCACAGGCTATTTTTGAAAGGCAGATTGGTAGGGAATGTTTAATTAAGGAAAATGAAGAAAACATTTATTTTTCGTTTACCTAACATATCCTTTTTTTCTTTACGTAGAAATGTAAAACGATGATATTTTAACAAACAGCCTTAAAGCACATTCTCAAGTCTTTGAGCTATTGACAAAAATGTTGATTGCTATGTCCATCTGCTGTGTTTTTTCGATAATATAGTTCTTGAGGCAGCATTTAAAAAAATTCCTTGCTCCATTATCAGACTTGATTAGACTCTTCATAAAAGTAATCGATACCCCAACCTGATTCAAGAAAGTTGCTCTGTAATGCTTTTATGGAACAGAATCTGATGGATGCAGCAGTTCTTGCCCTACTTGCTTCTAAGGGTACGTCTGTAGGCAGTAGGCACTCGCTTTCGCTGCCAAGATGCAAAGTGACCACCACAGGCGGGTCCAGTTGGGAAGCCATGGAAACTCTTGGCACATGATCTGAACACAAATGAACAAATCAGACTAAATAATCACTGAAGTTGGGCCTCAAAATGCAGAAGCACCCAAAATGTATTCGACATTGAAGATGTTGGCCCTAGTCCTGAACTAGGATGTGGATCATATTAGTTGCTAAAATGGTGTTCCATACTAAAGAGCACTTGTTTGTTCGTTAATTTTGGAACTATCATCATGATTTGAGATCTAAAAAGAACATTCATAAACAAAGCCTGCAACGAAATCGTGGTGCAACTGCTGATTATGTGTACGAGCAGCGAGTGGGAGAGCAGCAATAGACACAATTGAGCAGTTTGTTACTCAAAGAGAGCACGCTATTGTAAATAACACTTCTCTAACTTTGGTAGCCAGAATGTCATAGTTTTGCAACATCACAGAAATGCTAATGCCCTAAAAGGACAGGCAGTAATGCTAAAGCAATTATATTGAAACACCATGTATTGTCTGAACTAATCCATGTGAAGGAAAAGTGATTGCATTTGTGTAGGATAGTGCCAAAAGGTTTTTATACAGAAGTTATACAGCAAATGAAATCCTGAAATCATAAAAAAATGCAAAATAACATTGGTATCCAATACTCCACGGCTTTGAAAGAGTTCTGAAAAACAGAAATCAAAGAGATGCCCTTTCCCTCCCTGTAATTATGGTGGTCATTTGCATAAAGACAGAAATCCAGCCAAAAATTCTGAATAGCATTACAAGGAAAGCTGTTTCAAAATCCAAAGGAGAGACTGACACAACACTGACAAAAGTACCCTATAAGGGAGCAAGGAGGAGAGAGGGAAGGACATGTTATGGAAAAGAACTGAGAAAAACCGGAGACGCAGCCGAGTTTGCCTGCAGTGTTGCCTGTAGGGAGCTTCGGGAAGGAAGGATACCACCCCATGGGAGAGCTTTGGAAGAGGACTTTTCAGAGCAGCATACTACTACTACTGCCTAATAATAGTTGGGGTACATGAATAAGTGCTGGATTTTACATGAAGTTCTTAAAAGAGACAGAAAATCCACACATGAAATTATTTGCTTGCATTTTTTAGACAGAGCTTGTCAGAGCAGAGTAGTGCAGAAATGTATCCATCAGTATTTCACCCACCAGTACATATATCTCAACAATCTCCCTTCTTCAGGACATTCTTCTCTAGCCACGCTGAGAATGGCCATTTTCCTATCGGCCCAAAGTACCACCGCTCATCTCGGCATGTTTCAGACTGGTAGTTAAATTCTAGATATTTGTTAAAAAGGCAAGCATCTCAGTGACAGGCAGTAATTCCTTACACTGCTATTTCTTTGTGTTTTGTTTAACGGCTACAGTCCAACACAACAACTTGTTCTTCCTCAAAAAAAACATCTGTATTGTAATTTGGCAGGAGAGATTTTCAAATACTATGCATTAAAATGCATGTAAAATTATATGAAACTAACCCAGCAGAATGGATACATATTTAATGCATGATCATCAGTTCACAGAAAACGGTTATGTAGGAGATCACAGAAAAGAAAAATAATTGCCTATGAGACAGAGCTCTGTCTCTTCACATAAGCACACAGCAATGCTTATTGTTTTGGTCAATTTGCTGTGATAATTACCTGTCTTGCAGGCGTGTAAATGAGCCACAAATCAAATCAGCTGTGATGATGCCAGTATGACTATCTGGAGTGAACTTGAATACTAAAAATGACCAGTTTTTTCTCCCCAAATGGTACAGACTCTACCCACACCTGTTGAAAGAGTGTAAAATAAAGGTGTTGGCCTTTTGTCTTTAAATATACAGCACTTTTGGAAAGATGATTGCTCTTGTTCCTCACTTCCTAGTCCACTGTAACCACGTGCTGTCTGACTAAACTGACCAGCCCATTTGACAAACTGTAAATCTCACTACATCTTCCAGAGGCAGGGACATGTTACACTGCATCCTGGTGGAGGTCGTTATGTCCCTCTGACCTTGCTCAGAGCATCTTCTGTCCACACAGGAGAAGCTATGAGGATCATGCAGGAAAAGAGGAATGCAGAAGCAAACAAGCAGCTTCAACTGATGCAAAACTGATTGCTTTTGATGTCCTCAGTGATGGAATCTGCAGGTAGGTTTATATAGCCTTACAATAAAAAGCTTTGTAGTCCTCGATAAGGATTCCTGTCATTCTAAGAAAGCTACAGGGAAAAAGATCAATCCTTGTCTGGGTTTCAAGACCTCTGGGCCATCAGCAATACAGGCTTTCTAGGGATGCTGTAAAGATAAATGTTTTCACACCTGCAGGCACATGCAATAACACTTGATGCTCACAGCAGATTAATTTCCAGTGTGCATTTCTGAACAAGATATTTGACTTAGCAGACTTAAAATGAGTTCTTTTATAACCTTAATAACACTTGATCCATTTCCTGACAGTCAAAGGTTGTACAGCTTAATAAATACATCACTTTGATTTTTAGAAATGATCTTTGTGATTTCATCAAGATGAAAGATATTAGTGATATTTGAATTGAAATGCAAGTATTATCATCATGCAGTTCTTCAGACCTCTTTGCAATTCATAGGACCTCAAATAATGAGAGTTCATAACATTAAAGAACAATTAATTTTCAGAGAAATTTCTAAGCATCAGAAGATGTAGAAACACACAAAATCTTTTGATCAGGACCAGTGAAATCTTTAAGCCATAGTTCCAGATATTTGGGGAACAATTTTTAAAAAAATCACACAAGGAAAACTGAAAGCAGAAATGAATGAACACAAGAAAAGTTGTCAGAGTTATTTCAGTAACCTCTCATTCCCTCAAGCACCATCTGAGGCATTCCAAACTCCTATCTTAGAAGAAAGAAAATACTTTCTTCATTTCTGAATTGCAAAACACAACTCAAATCAAGCTAACAGCTGTATGCATCAAATACAAAACAGAGGACATTTCTTACTGTAAGAGGAAGTCTCCCAAATAATATTCTCTTTTACTTAGAATAAGTAGAATACCATACTGAATTTAATTTTCAAGTGTATGCTCTACAATAAGTCCCAAAGATAAAATCACAACCCTAGTATGAGTTCTTGCAAGAGCTTTTCACTGTTACTCAGTGCAATGATAATTTCATTTTGGGAACCATCATGCAGTCAATGTTAAAACTCCTATTTAACATGATCATGAGTTCAGCCCTTTTTTATTTTTTATCAAGAATTTTGAAGAAACAGTACTATAAGCACTATTTTGGCTTGCAATGTGTGCCATTTTTACATTATAAAGAATTCTTAGTCAACGAACAATGTTATTGCAGGTAATGTCTGACATAACGTTTGCCCAGCATTGTCTATTTTAAAATTCTCTTTTCAATTCCTTACAGCTTTCACCACTCAGTATAAAGTTCTCCAGTGTATCTTCCTCATCACAATGGTTTAAGACATTTTAGACCAGACTGAAAACTTCTTGGAGGAAGACAATACTTGTTTTCAGCTTAAAAATGAAAACGACCAAACAAAAAACCCAAACACAAAACAAATCACAAAAGACACCAACAATTTTCCACTGCTTGAAGCAGGGACTCAAAGTGAGTCAGATTCTCAATGAGAAGCTCATTGATGTTGGAAAAGACTGTCCATGACGAAAAGGAATATAGTTTAATCCCCTTACTATCTGTATCCATTAACGTAAGTGATCAGTTAAGTAGTTTTAACTTTCCAAAGTTAGCCAGAATGAGCCCTAAAGCTGACAGCATCTTCCTGCTGAAGGAAATGCTTTTTAAGTGTCATGTTTCCCTTTCAGTATCTGCTTCAGGAATGTATCTGCGAGCTCTGGAAAAAAGCCACAACAGTAAATTTCTGCAAAGTGAATAACTTCTTAGACCATAGAATCTGCAAAAATCTTACAGGGTTGAAGGCCCAATTGTAGCTGCAATTTTACTCCTTCTAAGCAAGAACCATTTAGATGCAGAAATCATTCCCAGCTAAGTCAATCTGACCCTCACAGGCTGACCAAAGTAGCAGCACAGTAAATCCCCCTAAATCAGCAATTGCAGGGTGGCAGGTGACTTATTCCTCTCACCTCTGTGCTTCCTAGCTCTCATGGAGACGCTCTGAAAGTTCAGCACCTGATGTGCGCTCCTAACTTTGTTATTAGTACTTAACACTTTTCCTTACCAGAATAACAACTTTTACTCTGAAGTTTGCTGATTAATGACAGAAAACCTGGATAAAACTGGGAAATAAGAGCTACTATTGCTCAGCTTTTTTCACCTCCTACCCAGGCTGTGTGAGTCAGGATATTTCTCCCAAATTGCAAAGATCTGTTTCAGTGCTACTATCAGTAAGTGGCAGTTTCAAAGAAGTCTTCCTTCTCAAACAGAGGCCCTCTGAAAGGGAATGGGAAACTAAGATATAACTCCATGTTATCACCAGATTGTCATGTCTGTCTTGGCTTGATTTAAAAAAAATAAAATACCATAAAGTTATATAAGGTACGTTATTGAAGTTGTAAAGTCAGGTATTCAGAATACAAGGAAACTCCAAAAATAAAGGTTGTCTATAAACTGGAGGTAATAGTATCCCCTTATCTCCCAAGGTGGCTCTGAGAATAACTCAGGTTTGTGAAGCACCCAGATAAAATACTGACAATTGCTGCAGAAAAGATCAGAGATTCCGAGCTGGCTTTGAGTAGGATGTTCTCCACCATAGCAATAAAGCACTGCGTCCTGAACATGGCAGCAGCAAAACAACACTGAAGAGCTGCCCATGTAAAGGCAGGTTATATCTCACCTAAATTTACCTGTGGAAAAGGCCCACTCTAATGTAGTCAGGTAGCTGCTGTTCCCACTGAAGAGATGCAGGCATCTCCAGGGGCCATTCATCCCATCTCAAGATAGGTCTTCTGAGGTGAGCTGGAAGAATAACCATCCATAGCTCCAACTATTTCTCCTTTGACTTTAGAGGATAATTAGACATCTGGCTTAAGCTGCACATCTGATTTGTAGGCAGCTAAATTGAGGTGAAATTAATCTGTCCAAATGAGCACCGTTATACCGTGTCCTAAAGGATGAAAAAAACAAATCAACAGTATACATCTTTGTAATTTAAGATTATTTTATGATGTACATGCAAAGGGCACTTCTAAGACATAATTTAATTCAGGAAATTTTCCAAATTTTCAAGACTGATTTTGCAGTCCCTACAGTGGGTCTTCTAATATAGTGTGCAAGTGCATTTGCATGCTAATTAATTGGAAATATAAAAACAACCCAGTGTTTAAAACTATATAAATCCTCCAGTCAAGACAAAACTCAGTGAATTACCTTCTAAAAGCCCATAAAGATTTCAGCTCAGCATTCTGAATTAATGATGAAAGATGTGAGAAACAAAACATTACCAAAAATCACACTCATTATCTTTGGTTTATTTGCCAAGAAGCTCTCTAATACAGAGAAAATTAGAAGGAAGGCTCCAAAAAGTACTTTCAAATATTGCTTCCACACTTTCTGTGTGTTGTGAACTCTGTTTCCCTCATACTCTCTATGTGACAGAAGAGAATCTTACTTCATGCGTATCTCACTTTCCTTCCACACTGCACTAAGATTTTCATATTCCAGTGGCCAAATTCTATCATGGTAAATATTGCTCATTCGCAAAAACCAAACCCAGTACCTGATAGATCCTAGAATGGCTTGAGTTGGAAGGGACCTTAAAGCTCATCCAGTTCCAACCCCCCTGCCATGGGCAGGGACACCTCCCACTAGAGCAGGTTGCTCAGAGCCTCATCCAGCCTGGGCTCAGGCACTTGCAGGGATGAGGCTCCACAACTTCAATCTTCAATCTTGACCATAGGCTCTGCCCTAAGGAAGCAGAAGTCATTCTTGCTTTTGCCCAGAGGACATTCATTGCTTAACACAAACTACAACAGCTACAACATCCCCATTTAAGGCTCAGGACAAGCCCACATGAAACAGAGCAGGATTTCTCTCTATTAGACCTTTCCCCTCCTCCATTCCAGGGGAGGATAAAAAAGGGAATAAGGGAAAAAAGCCTCACCCAAGATTGGAAGTAGAATATAACAAATTTAATTAATAGCAGGAGAAAACAGAGGGGAAAAAGTAGTATTAAGGGCAGAGTGTGGCAGAGAAGGGGAGGGAATAACAGCTGCCCTCTGACCACTCAGGGTCCTGGAGTTATCATCTGTCCACCCCACTCAACCTGGTAACCCTTAAACCACAACATACTCTATAGATGGGATGAGAATTTTTTCACACCATAATTTAGAAGAGAGGTATAAAATAGGAGATGGAAGATTCAAGTTCATAAAAAGCTCTGTTCTGAATAGCCATCTCTAACCACTGGGAGAAAGAGGAAAGCAGAATTATTCCCTTCTCTTTAGCTTTTTAAATGCTCATGTTTTTCTTAAGAAAAGAGATGTCAGTGTCCTACAATAAAACATGTTTCTGCTCAGGCAAGTCAGATGATTCATCCACCCTCGGTTATTTCAGTTTGCCAAAGAAAACTAAAAAAAGTCATTTGATACCGTATCCAGAGAAACATGGATTTGGAATTAAAAGCTGGGCTGGGAAAAACGATACTCCAGGTAGGGTTATGCTCCTCAATGTCTGCTCTTGACTGCAAAGAAATAATTGAAGCATATCTCTGGGAAAGGAGATATCCCTGTCATCCTTCTGAGAAAGTACGACTGCTTTGTGATACAGTGAAAGAAATCCATGTCAGCGGCACCTGAATCAGAGTGGTCCAGCTCCAAGGAGCAGAGCCATCCACAGCTGCCAGCTGCACACACAACTGCTGCTCTACTTGGTAGCCACACTCTGACCCAGGTTTAACACCCAGGGAAATCTGACCTTGAGACAGAGGGAGTTGCAGATGCTGCAGACAAAAAGAAATAAGGTCAGATATCTCAAAGCACACAAAAAACAGAGAATAACATTTCAGTTATCCAATCTCAATTAATTTTTTGCACTGAACATACCACTTCAGGGCTTCTGTGATAGCGAAAAGCAATGGATTGTGACATTTAGTCACCAGTTACCCAGAGAACAAGCAGATGCTTAAAAGCCTGGTATTATGTCACTCGGAGATGCCTCAGATCCAACAGAATCTCCAAATTTGTTTGTTTGGAGCTCCTCTAACTGGAAATGGCTAAAACTTGTGAACACAGTTGTGTAGACCTCAACTGAAATGAGCATTAAAATGCAGTCAGACCCCCACCGTCTGAAAAATCAGATCCTTAATCTCTAACTCCAGTGGTTCGCAAGACATTGCTACATTCCTTTTGGAAATAAAACTGAACAGCACAGCGTGAAGTTGATAAAGCTGATGGGATGTAGAAGGCTGATATTTCACAGCTTTCCAAAATTAGAAACAAATTGACAGAGGCAGTACATTTTCCAATTGCCGCTCAGGAGGCAAAAATTTTCACTTGCTGGTTATTTAAGATTCACACAGACATGCACTATATTTGTAGGAGATACTCCAGAGATCAACTAACCTTTTCCTGAAAACAGAACTAATGCACATGGCACAGCAAAATTTATCCATCAGATACCAAACAATGGATTTAATTTCATGTTAATAAGACCACTACTACATCACACTTCAGCCCTATCTGCTGAACTCAAACACATGAGAAATAATGCTGTTCAAGGCTAGTAGATCATCTTCACATTCTGCATGAGAACAGGAGCATGAGGAACAGCCAGTTCCCCTTGCAACACCTGTCAAGATTTAGACATTCATTTCTGTTCTGCCTGAGTCAAAACCAAAGCTCTGGTGCCACAAGCACCATATCTTCTAGAAAAAATAGAAATAAACCACATTTATTTCTCTATCATTCACCTCCATCCAAAAATATCCTGCCAAAGTTGTTACAACTTCATGCAGATTTCCATGTTCTATATAAAAAAGCATATTCTTCACACAAATCCTTAACAACTCCAAGCAGCTCTAAAATATGCCAGGCCAAATCAAAGCTGGTGTTCATCTAGCTGACCAAGAAAAGTATGACTGTGCCAGTGGAGAGGCATTGAATTGAAATTGAATTATCGAATTGAAATATTCAGTATTTTATTTGGAGATAGGCAGGAAGGTCGCTCATTTCACCCTAACATAGCAAGAAACTGAAGAATGAGGACAACCAACTAAATTAAAAAAGAAAAATTCTGTGTTTCAGCCTACCAACATTTTCCTATTAAATATTTTAGTTTTGTAGAAATCAAATGCCAGGCACTCAGATTTACAATCCTTTCACTCATATTAGTGTATACTTACTGGTTTTAATGAAGCCAATGGTTCCAGTTAGTGCATAATACAGCAAGTACAACATTACAAACAGTATGGGAATGTCGGCGCGGTTGTACATGGGGAGAATTTTACCAGTTTTACCAGGGTTTTAGCCACAATTTGAAAAAAATCAAATCAAGCCCATTAAAAAAAATAAGGGAAAAGGCATTATTGGAGATAGGGATAGCAATTAATCTGACTGTGTCCTTTTTATAATCCTGGCTTTTGAGCTTCTGTGGCCTTATATTGATTTTCTCTGTTCTTTCTCTCCTTTTTAAGTTATGGAAAGTGAACACATTTAATATAAAACAGATTTTGCTCTATTTTTTCAGGTAAGCCTGTTAAAAGTAGAAAATACTTCATCTACTGCACACAGAAAAAAAACTAACATTAAGCATTTGACATTAAATCTTGCTAGATAAATATCGTCTCTATTTAATTATCTGTTCAAAACTGATAGAAGGGTAACATCAGCTTTGGAAAATCTCAGCAGCAAAACTCCCACTGATATCAGTGGGTCTAAGATCTCACTGAAAAAATCTTACAATGAATTTTTTTTTTTGTTCCAAACAAGCAACATCTCTTTGTGCAATAATTGGCAGCTATTAGTGTCAGTTTGGCAGATACAAAGCTGCATGGGTCTGTGGAAAATTTATGCCTCCCAACATGCCGTGCTAAATTTAAACCTGTTGCATAATATGAAGATTCATTGTCATGCATGTAAAGCAGCTGAGAATATCTCAAGTTCAAGAGAAGTTAATACTCCTGCAGACTAAAAAGGAGGGTTTAAATGCATTTTTGAGTTTTATCACATGGGATAAAAAGCCTTGATGACTCCCCTTTAGTAAAACTATCCATTCTTGCAATTGCTTCAGTGAACAGACATTTCACTCACATTCCACAGTGCTACAAAACACCACTGACATTAGGAAAACAGGAAAAGACTTGTTTTTTTGATGCTATTAACCTGTCGTTTCACACCTAGCTCTGGAGGCACACTGTTCTAAAGCAGTTCTGAGGAACTCTGAGGCCAGCTTTTCCCTCCAAAATTAAAATCTAGAAAACTCATCTCCACAATGCCCTTCCGTATTCCACCTTTTTTTTTTACCATGACACCTATAAAAAAATCGCCTCTCCTGCTTGAAGACTATGGAAAATACTTCTGGCAATTCAGCATGTTTATTTCTGATCTGAACCTGGATACAAGAAAATACGGGACAGGTAGACATTGCATATGTTATGTACACATTTTCAGAAACTTAAAATATCAGCTTAATCCTAGATTAATGTTCTAGCCGATTTTTATGACCAATTGTTATGAAGAACACAAAATAAGAAGGTTTGGTGAAGTTCCATCTCTTTGCTCTTCATCTCTAGTGAATATTTCTAAAGTGAAAACTTCTGAAAATCCAGGTAGGTAAGAAAGGAGAATGGCCAAAGAACCATCGCCAGTGTTTGGGGGTTTTGTTGGTTTGAGGGGATTTTTTTTTTGTCACCTAACCAGTATCAACAAACCTTTTCTGGAGTAATTCCCTGGAGAAGAGATGGGTCCTGACCTATAATCACAGAATCACAGAATCATTGAGGCTGGAATAGACCTCTGAGATCATCAAGTCCAGCCTATGACCCAACACGACAACACCTAGCTAGACCATGGCACTAAGTGCCACATCCAATCTTTCCTTAAACAGCCCCAGAGATGGCAACTCCACCACCTCCCTGGNCCGACACTCCCCCCCCAAGTTAACAAATTTACTAAGGGTAGACTCGATCCCCTCATCCAGGTCATCAATAAAGATGTTGACTAGAACGGGGCCCAGTACCAATCCCTGGGGGACACCCTGGTCACTGGACAGCAGCTGGATGTGGCACCATTCACAACCACTCTCTGTGCCCGGTCATCCAGCCAGTTTTTAACCCAGTGCAGGGTGCACCTGTCCAAGCCATGGGCTGCCAGCTGCTCCGGGCGGATGCTGTGGGAGACTGTGTCAAAGGCTTTGCTGAGGTCTAGGTAGACCACATCCACAGCCTTCCCCTCATCTACCTGGCGGGTCACCCAGTCATTCTCAGGTCATTGCTCATATTCCTTTTTCACCTTGAACTTGAGCCATCAAAATGCATTTCACATTAGCAGCCAATGCACACAAAAGTAAAAAAAATAAATATATTGAGGTGCTGGAGCAGGCTTAGAGAAGGGCAACCAAGCTGGTGAAAGGTCTGGAGAAAGTGTCTTACAAGGAGCACCTGAAGGAGCTGGGATTGTTCAGCTTGGAGAAGAGGAGGCTGAGAGGAGACCCTATTATTTCTTTCTAAGGTTGGAGACTTAATTACTCTGAGAAGAGTCAATAGCATAGGTAGAGTCTTTGCCATTTCATCTTCTGATGCTTCTGAATAGCTCCTTGATCAAATCGTGGGAAAAGGAACATGTGTTCAGCATCCAGCACAGCAGTCTCAGCCTCATTCTGGGTCCTTTAGCACTATCCTGAAATAATTTATATTCTTAATGTAATGCAGAAACTGATACAACTGCTAACACTTTCCTTAGAGGTGGCCTACCTATTAAAGAGCTGAAGAGAACAACTGAATACAGACTAGGGCTAAGACCAACTCTCCTCATATTTATCAGGACTTTTTGAAGTTACAAATAATATGAAATTATTTTATTATTGCAATTGACCTTACCTACCTGTACAGTGAAGCCAGCCTCTTCTTGGCAGGAATTTGCTTGCTCTCTGTGATTACATCTCCCATTTCTTATGATGAGCAACAGGATCCATCAACCCTCTGGTGATCCTCAGCCATAGGCCAAGGAAACAGACAGAGTCCCGCTAATGTAGGACATACATACAGCATCTCAGGGAGAGCTAGGACCTGGACTGGAAATACACCTCTTCTCCCATCACATAGCTCAAACCAGAGCTAGCTCCTGAGTCTGAGCATAAATAGGCTCCTGGGAAGTGAGCAGAGGGTATGTGGGTGGGGTTCCCAGCTGCAGGCACTCAGGGCAATCATAGCCTACAGGTGCCCCCAGGGCCCTAACACATATATAAGCGTATGCAGAGAGGCTTGGTTAGAGCTGTTGAAGGGTTAGCCTTGTGTCCTGGGTATATTGTTTCTTCCATTAGAACAAAAGAGAGTGGTTGGGGTTATGTGCCCCAGATATCCAGGTGAAAAATGAACCTACTTTGCTCTCGTAACTGACTGATTTTTTTTTATTTTTTTTCTGAGAAATGCAAGTTCCCAAAAAGTCACTGAACAAGTGCTTAGACCTGCAGTAGCAGGCAGGTTTCTGAGAGCACTGGGGCCCTTGAGCAGACTGGTAGCCTTATTTTCCACTGAAGGCAGCAGCAGTTTTGTGGTCTAGTGAAGGCAAAGTTTGACCGGGAAAGGACAGGAAAGCCTTCCTAGGTTGATCTCCCTAATACTCCTAACATGCAGGTGTTGAGTGGTATTGGCTGTTCAAAGGGCACCACCTTAGACAACTGTGAATTGACCTGGGGACATTCATCTGCTTTGCGTATGGTCTTATATGATATGCGCTTCATGAACCAGGACCACCATTGTCTATGGACTCTCTGGGAGAAGGACCTCCCCCAGAGTGCAGCAGCGCTTCTGGAGATGGCATCTTCAGCAGGTAAGGCAATTGTTCTAGGGGGTCTGGGTCAAGACCATGAGGGCTGTGGCTGGGCCCAAGCCTGGCAGCAATGCAGATGAGCTGCAGCTCTGGGAGGACCAAGTACTATGTATTGCCTTCAGAATGCAATTTAGGAATTTCTTTCTAAACAGTTCCCAGATTCTTCCTTTCTTGCAGCCTTGTAGGCTGCTCCATGCAGAATGAAGGTGCAAGGAGGTGGAGCCAGAGATATAAGTCTGTATATAACATTCAGTATCTGGTTGAGTAGAGGGACTCTTAAGCCTTGATTAATTTACGATTAACTGTCCTAAGACACTTATGAAGAAGGTCTTAAACAATAAACCTGAGTCTCAACAAATATTGATCTACACCCAATATATTTCTGTTTTCAAACTTCACGGTCCCTTCAGGGCTAGAGCCAACAGGGACCTCTCCTGCCCTCTCTGTCTCAGCAGAGACATCCAGGCACTAAAGCATCTTACAACAATTTATTTCCCTTTAATATTATGATTCCTTCCTTTCAGTGTTGTACAGTTCAGGAAACAGAATAATTTCCCCTCTTCGTGGCTGTGCGTGTGCCGTAAGATCCTCTCTTTACGGAGCTGCTCACCCCTCCAAAGTACATTAGCAAGTCAGTACACACTTGATGTCTTCATTCACACAGAGGAACTCAGATGAGTTTTATGAAGGAAAAAAACCCAACGTCTGGATGAAGTGTGTTTAGAGTCTTTCTTCCTTCCCCTGCTCTATTCTTCCGTGAGGGGTGGCTGGATGGTGTTCTGAAAAGGAAACCCATGACTCAGGGCGCTCCTTGAGCTGATTGTGGGTGCCCGAGCTCCTCAGATAACTGAGATTTTACTGACACCGTGTGGTCACCCTGATTTCACCCAGTTTTCTCTGCTGGGGAGGCACCATGGCAGGACACCAGGGAAAAGGGTCCCTCCTCTGAGACGGGAAAAAAAAAGGTCATCGTGCAAAACTACTCATATAGACAAACCCTAACCTTGACCCTAAGGCTAACAGGTCGAGCCCAACTGAATTTGATGCACATTTGGAGTGCAGGAGTGGCTGTTCTCAGTAGGTAGAGCCTTGCCAGTTTTGCCCAGTTTCAGTCGATGCTCTTCTGTGGTTTCTGATAGCTCTGTACTGGTGTCATCCATTAGAGATGGAAAACCAGTAGTGCTCAGGGCAGAAAGAACTGCTTTGCAAAGAAGCAACTTCCAGCAATCCTATAGGATTGACAGTTGATGGGGGTTTAAAATGTTTAACACCGTTTGTAACTGACATGGCTGGAAATGTTTTAAAATAGTACCAGTAGGAGCAGCTCTCCAGGTACCACAGGGAACAGGCTTTAGGTGGTCCAAAAGTGTTCTGATAACAGTCCTTCGGTGCCTAGGTGTCACAGACACAAACACCCTGGTAAGGCCTTCTCTTCAAGTGCCCATGCACTGGAAATGTCTCTGGAGCTTGTTGTGCAGCCAGAAAACCAAAGACATATTCTTTAAGCAGGGGATTTTTAAAGTTTCCTCTTGGAGACCTTCTGGAGTTAAGTGGGACAGACATTAAACTTGTTTCCAGAAATCCTACAGCACACCTCTTTCTAAAGCCATTGTATAGCATCCCCCATGAAGTGCAGACTGATTGGGCCCAGCACAGGACTAGAATCTGTAACGTCTCAGTACAGACCAGTGTGCTGGCAAATGAACCTGGCTGTCAGCCAGCAAACTCTGGGCTCACAAATGCAGGGTGAACCACCAGGCTTGCTTTTTGAGCTGTTGCAGAAGAGGACAGTGTTATCCCACAGCGCTGGCAGACCAGGAACAAATCTTTTGGTACAGAAATGAGAATGCCTCAGTGACATAGTGGCCCGCTCTAAGTTCTTCCTAAGGGGCCCTGTAAAATTTGTGGATCTAAACAGTAAATACATCTAAGGTCTTCAGTAAGCGTGATTATTTCAGGCAAGGTGAGCCAAGGGAGCAAGATCTTTTTTGTCACTCCAACTCCCGACAGACAGACACATTCAAAACACAGCCACTGTAACCAGCGCTCTCATTGTCAGGCACAGGAGGAACAAAGACTAATTGATTAAATAAATGCCAAACTATTCGCTTCCATTATACGCATGACATTGGGGAGAATCCCGAATGCATCCAGGGGTAACTTCACCTGGTTTGTCGGATATTACGGTTGCCTCTGGGGAAGCACATTCTGTTTTTTTCCAAGGGCTTCAGGAACTGTCATTTTGAACACTCTCTTTCACACACACATGTTTAAGTTGCCGAACAGAACAAAAACATCCTCTGTTCTCATTCCACCTTCTATTGCTGAATTACAAAGACAATGTCTCTCAAGCAGATGTGAATAGAAAAACTGCCACTCCTTGACTTGGAATTTGCTAACGGATTCAGGAATCTGGCTCTTTTGGCACTTCCGGGCAAAGTGCAACCTCAGCTGTACTGGCCTGGCCTCCTGAAAAGGCCCTTAGGGTGGTCATCAAGTTTAGAGAAGTTAGTTGAACCTGCTGGTTCTGCTATCCAAATAACATCCAATTTTCCCAGGACCTGAGAGAATTGCTACCATTGATTTAAGAAATTCCCTGAGCATTCCTAGGCGATTCAAGACAGTACTCAAAAAAAATTCACAGGAAATACAGATAGATGAGACCAAGTTGCATGTGAGCCTCCCTAGGCTATAGGCACCATAATTGGAAAAAAGTCTGCGGGAAAAAAACAGGAATTTCAATGGCTTTGTTTAAAAAAAATTAAACAGCAGGTAGAATTAGTCTTTTCTGAAACTCTTTCCGAACTTACTGTCTACAAATATTCCACATCAAGCCCAATTTCAGCAACCCATATGCTTTTTTCTTCCTTCCTTTCATCAAACTCAAAACATTAGCATAATTACCTTCTAAATGAACTCCCAGGATAACTTTTATGCCTTGTTTCAGCCCAGAGCATGCTTGATGGCATTCTGAACTCCAGGAAACAGTCCATTAGGCACGGCACAACAACTGATCGCTGCTTAGAGCAGTAACATTTAACACCAAGATCCTGAGGCTGACAAAAAAAAAAAGGGGGGAACTACAAAACAATATTAACTAACATTCTGCTGCCCAGCTATTTAACATCTGATCTACTTTATAGTAGGAGAACTCCAAGACCCACAGTAAAAATTATCCTTCTCTTTTTCAACTATAGCTCCTATTTTGCATTTCTTCTGCTCTTTATGAGTGTAGGTATTTTTTCCAAAAATTCTTATTACTGTTTCATTTTACTTAACTCCTAGCAACATATTTTGCTAAAGACTTTGGGCACCAATAGCTTTATATGCTCCCAGTTTGGTATTCCTGTATATCAGCTGTCATACTAATACTATTGTGCCTCCTCCACAGAGGTACTGACTGAAAACAATTGATACCAGCGTATTTCTTTACAGTTCAATAATTTGGGTAGAAAACTAGCAAGCTTGTTTTTCTAGCAAGTTAATACTAATCATCATTGTTAGAAAAGCTGGACTGGTGCCTACTGCCCAAGCAGAAACTATTATGTATTTTGCCTAGATTATAAAAATGTCTTCATCCTAGGTTTTTTCTGTCACTGATGCCAGATTTCGAAATCAAATGAGAACGTCTTCTTCTCAAAAAAAAAAAAAGAGAACTAATGGTATGTTCCTAAAATGCAATATATGTAGAATTATTACTCATCTCAGATGAGCCAAACTGCGCTGATTAGACTGAAGAGCCTTTATGATCTTGATAGAAATATCCAGTAGTCCCTGATCAGCTCAGCAGGGTGTGTGACAAAACGAGATGACTCCCAACAGATACATAAAAATGAAACCTATAAAACAAAAATTGCAGTAGGCAGGGTTAAACTTTGACTCTTCTTTTTTTTTAAAAAAAAAAAATAAATCTTCATTCCCCACAGGGCACACTATTTGCTACTGCACCTAGGCCTGTTGAAATTAGCCATAATCAAAACACTGGAAATAAACACTGTCACAAGCTTTCATGGTTTAAAGGTTACCTGCAGCAGATGATTAAATTGCAATTTGCTGAAGTGAGGAGAAAGATCTTTTAATCATTTCAGTTTCTGTTTCATTTTTCTGTGTGACAGCATAATCTGTCTTACCATGGTCGGTACACAACAGACTGCATCCAAGGCTCCTGGGGCCACGATCTCTGCCGTCAGAGGGAAAGGGAAGCATCTCTCTCTGTCACAGTATTAATTACAGGTCTGCAGCCATGTACCAAGACTGGGTGGGTTTAGATTGTACTTCAAGTCCACAAGAATGCAGCGCTATCTGGTCTTGCCATGTTCCACCCAGGATTACAACTACCTGAAAAGATCCTAACTCCACACGAAACTCACTGGAGGATTTCCTTCAAATTCACCCCCCTGCTGCTAGCTCACTCCTGGAGGCTGAATTCTTCACATCGATTCCTTTTTGCATATAATTTGCAGAGAGTAAGGTGGAATTTTACACTCTGCCTTTTACATTGCATGCAATCCAGATTCTCATTCATTGTACTGCTACTATTAATTATCACAAGTTAAGAGGTTTGTAGGTATTTTTCCCCAACAGCAAATTCCCATACTCTCTCTAGTTTGTGTGCTTTTACATTTTCCCTTTGGTAATGTATTATTTTTCTTTCAGGCTTATTACTCATTAATCTATTTTGAACTGCATTGTTCTGTATGAGCTCAGCTTTTGAAAGAGTCTTCATCATTCTCTGACTGCATTTTTCTCATAATTCTCTTTAGCTTTCTTTTCAGTGAAGACAGTAAATGCAAAAATTATGCTGTTCCATATCAGCATTCAGACCATTTGTCTAAGTAATGAGGTTTCAGGGCACTGCTAAGCCTCGTGATAGCCCATTAGTAATCTCTTTCCAGAATGACATTTACTTATAGTATAGCTGTTCTATATGTGCTTTATTTTAAATCCAGTGAGTTACTTTGCCTCCCCTTACACAGGTCAAAGGCTAAGACTGACGTTTTCAAAAAGAAAACTAGTGAAATGTCTTTTAATAAACTAACCCCCCAACGGGGATGTCTGACTTCACTTAGATCAGCATTATCGAGGCACTGCTGGGCTGAGATGCTGACTGGTGCCAGAAAGAACAGCCAGGACTCAGACTTATTTCTTGCATATCCCTTGTGTTTCTACCTTTGGGTAGTTCTACTTTTGCATTTTGGCAGAACCAGGGGTTTCAAGAGTCTTTTTCCTTTCCATGTAACTATTTTTCAAATCCTCAACACCACATTGAATATCTACCCTGCTATTCTGGTCCAAAATTTCAGAAGAAAACAGGTTATCATCTACTAATTCTATACCTGTGCCACATGGAAGATGTATAGAATGTGCTGGATGCACATTTCACTGTTACCACTCCATACCATGGCTAATGAGGTAACACAAGATATGGCAATGAATAAAGCTCAAAAGAAAATGAGGCACTGTCAGAAATCTTATGACTTCCTATACTACTGTCTCCCGAACGTCCTATGAGTGGAAGAACGTGTCTAAGATGTGTTTAAGATCTGGAGTATTGTGTCCAGTTCTCGGCTCCTCAGTTCAAGAGGGGAAAGAGAAATACTGGAGAGAGTCCAACAGA
>VWZK01009763.1:0-88075 GCA_013396935.1 Baryphthengus martii
CAATCCCTAACATTCTGTGATTCTATGTGTGATTCCGTTTGGCTCCTCGCCGGTGGCATCAGAATTACCTATGCTACAGTTTAGGAAGCTATGAGTTAAAAAAATATCTCCAAAGAGCAAGTAACAAGCACTTGTCACTGAAAGATACTCAGTTTTCTTAGCACTGAGGTTTTTCCAGTTCAGAGAACACCATCTACTTCCTTTCAGGGACATACCATCTATCTGCTGCTCCTTCTCAGATGTAAAACTACAAATCATTCTGACTGCCAATTAACTTGCCATATGTACAGGATTTTCCTTTAAGATCCAAAAGGAAGCTGTCTAGGACAGCAGGATTTCAGACACAGTTGGGACCTGGTTGAACCAAAGAGGCTAAGGGTATCTTGGAACATAAAAACTGCATTATATTGACATTTGTCATAAGAAAAGAAAATCCGAGGTGAGGATAATCAAACTCAGTCTAAGAAACATTGTTTGTGGTCTGTGCCTCCCCTCTATCTATTCTTCTGTTAGGCAAAGGAGAATTAACAGCACTTGTCCCCCAAACCCATGCTGTCAAGTGTTAAAAAGGAGGATACAGCAGTGATAGTTTTCAAAATATGTTAGGACACAATATGACAAGAGTGGTCAATCACTTCAGAAATTGTCAGCCTCTTTTCCCACACTATACAACATTTATCTTTACCCAAAATTAGTAGAGATTCTATTTTCTCCAATTTGTTACCTTTCACCTAAGGAGGCAGCTACTTCATTTCCAGTAAAGTACTTTAAGATATTAATGCCAGTTTTTCCTTAAAAAACTGAATACCCAGGTGACATTAATACCCTACAGTAGTCTTAAGTGGCACTGATGGTTGCTCAGCCTGTTCCATCAGGTTTTTTTGAAGATTCCTTTCACCACCCACACAGCATTTTGCATTGGCTATGGCTTATTTTCAATCCTTAACTTGAATTCAGTTTAAAGCACATCCTTAGGCACATCCTGGAAGATATCCTACTTAATGTAACATGAAAGAAGATGTCAGGTTCTAATGAAGATCACAGGACAAATAAGCCAGCGGCCTATAATTCAGAATTTGTGTTCCTCTCCTTCAAAAGGAAAACCGTTGCTCAGAGTATTCGAGTGCAAAACTACAAAAAAATCCTACATTTAATATTTAGCTTAGGATTTCATGGGTGAAGTTTCATCAACAGAGCATAGCTATAGAAGTAGCAAACTTCCAAATCTTATATACACCTGAAGCTAAATTCAGAAATACAATAGTTATGTCGTCTTAACACATTCTGTGCTTTGTACTTTAGTTTCAAAAAAGTCCCACCTGTCAGTTGGTATAGACAGTCCTATATCTGTAGACAAGTACCTCACGCAATCTTCCACTCTCACTATTTGAGCACAAGAAAGTGGGTAATCGATTAGAAGTAAAATGTTCTTTGCTCTCCTTTCCAAGAACCGAAAGAATTATTAACCTGTGATTTCTAGCACTGAGTTTTCACATACAAAGCACTGCAACAGGTGAACAGGAATGAATTTTAACCAATAGTATTCATCGACCAAGCGCTATACTATAGTTAAGTTTCACACCTTATTTATCACAATTAAAATACATCAGAAATAAAAACATATTAGGACCAGAAGACAACAGATGGATTTATCACAAAGACAGAAGCACACCCAGAAGCGGCATCTCAAAAAAGCTTTCTGAGAGTCTCAAAATATCTCATAGGACATCAGACAAAACACCAATTCATAGTTAGAAAGTTCTCTGGTTTTTCACAAGTTCATCAGACATATTTTGTACAACTTACATGAAAGCACCCAACCCCACACCTCTCCATTCAGGTGACCACACTCCCTGCTAGCCTGGTCATCTCCCTGAAGACAACGACTAAGAGAAGTGAAGGGAGTTGAAAGTCCTTTAGAACATCAAGTGATTTCATTTAATAATCACACATCCTATGCCCCTGTAGCAAAGCATCATCTTCTTAACAGAAAAGCAAAGGGAGAAAAAAAAACCTGTCTAGATAAATTTGAAATACCTTTACATCTATGAGATCTCTTTTAGCTATTACAGCAACTCTTCCTCTTTTCCAACCTCAAAATACACACACCAAAACAACACTCAATTCTTGAGGGGCAGTCTTTCTCCTCAATATCATCTGTCAGAGAAGGAACGCACAGCTTCTCCTCTTTGAGCTCTTCATGTACCTTTGAAAGTCAGAAACAACCAGGAGCTGCGAAGTTTTCCAGATCCTCCCCTAACCTCTCACATCTAACCATCTCCAGCTGCTGGCTGACTGCCCCCACTGCCAGCCAGTTTGTGGGCTACATCGTGTTTTCCTATCAGGATCAGCTCCATCTTAATGAATTAGACTGCAATTATCATTAACTAGACTTAGCTGAAAATCTATTTCAAGCACTGCATCCATTTTTATTTGGGTGTTTTTTTGGCGTTCCCTTCATTTAAAATTCTAATGATTCTATTGAGAATGTTTGCTGGTATTGATGAATTGTAATTGTCCAGCCTTGAAACGTTCCCTTTATACAGCTATAAATTGAGTGTAGTCCAGAACAGGTTTCCCAGGCAGGATTCAGCATTTGAAAACAACACAGAAAAGCAAACAACGCCCCCTCTCCCATCCCACTCTTACAACCTGTAGTCAAAAATCATGCTTCATATTTGCTATTTCCACTTATGTGTATTTGTGGGGTTTTTTTCAGCTTAAATCCAGACGAGTGACAAGTGTGCTTTCCAGAGCTCTTTCCAGTAACTCTGGTAGCATACCCTTTCCAGTGAGGCTGACAAGAAAAACAAAAGTACTCCAGGGACAGTGGAGACACTAATACCCAGGACTCAGTTCCATGAGTTCCGGGAAGAAGCCTTCAAAAGCTTAAAAGGCCTCCAACAGGAGAACAACTAAAAGCAAAACCAGTAGGAGACGCAAATATTACCTTCTGTTCTGGCTCAAAGGCTCTGAAGAGATTCACATTTCGTTGTTCCAGAGCTGGGTTAAAAAAAAAAAAAAAGTGATGAAGATAAGGAAAAGCAAAGTGGGAACTGCTTTCTTTGATCCTTCTCTTCTCAAAGAAAGAGCAAAGACATGAAAAGCAAAATCCAATTATGTGAAGATTGTGGCACAAAGAGCAGGGAAAACAAGAACAAAAACTCTGATGTGAACAGTAAAAATGACATGAATCAAATTCAGTTTGTTTCTTTTTTTTCGTATAGATACTGTTCCACAACTATTTATTCAAATGTATATAACACCTACAACATGCACTGATACATGTAAAGACGAAAGCTTTGCAGCTGGTTTAGACAGTAATTCTTACATGTCTGTCTCATTTAGTTCATTAAATTTTGCTTCATTACTGAAAGTTCCCACTCAGAGACTGCAGTATAACATTATATATTGCTAGAAAAAGTTCTCTAAATGGGATGGGGAGGAGAAAATACCAGCAACTTGATCCAGTGCACCTGCCCAGCTCCTTCCTCACTTACCTGACTCCCCCCAAAGTTATTCCTCTCATATTCTCCTCCTCTCCACAACAACAACAAAAAAAGGTGCTCAGCAGCTTTTTCCCCTCTTAAATACTCTGTTGCAGAGGGGTTTCACCTGTTGCTAGTTGGCTCAGCCTCGGCCAGTGAGGTGACTTTGGAGCAGGGGAGCTTCTAGAAGCTTCTCCCAGGAGCCACACCAGTAGCCCCTTCCCACGCTACTAAAACCCTCCCAGACACAAACCCAACAATCAAAAGAAAAATCACTTTGATTTTTGGAAATATGTCTATTACTAAAGCATGGCCCTGAAGAGCCTGGACCAGTGATAACCAGGTGGCAGGTGATTCCTGAACTGTTTTAATTAAATGTTGTCTATTTTTTATTTATTATATAATTTTTCTTGTAAACCACATAACACTGCTTCTGTTCCCTGAGGAGAAATGCTTTAAATGTGAGATTAATGGCTAACTAATGCACGACACAAAAAATATACACCCCATAGATTTCTTGTCTCTCTTGGCCGATTATAAGTACATTTTTATATCACGTAAATTCACTTTTTAAAGCATATGAGATTTGAATGCACTGTTTATTTTCAGTAACCATTTGGCACTTTTTGCTATTTTTTTTTTTTTTTTTTTTTTTAAAAATAAGCTCCCAAATATGTGTGGTGCTTGCTATTTTTAAATCTACCTGTCCATTCTCCCAGGGAGCACTTTCAGGGTTTTTTTTATTTCTTACCAATATTATTATTTTCTGCAAACAGCTGAGATTATATGGAACAGGACACCTACGCTACTTTGCAGCACAATTTTAAAAATCCTGAATGCCATGAGCTATCATCCAGCTACAGGATATTTTTATTTTTTTTTCATACCGATAAGGGAAAGATTGAAAAGGCATTCAAAAAGCTAAACTTGAAAATAGGATGCCTTGCGAGACTTTTCAAAAACATCTACCCTTCCAACTTTTTGAAATTTCTTTAGAAAACTCCACTTTTGCCTATTCCTGTTTTCATGTGTGACCTTGAGCACTTCATGCTGTGTCTCACACTTCCCCCCCCTCTAAAGTGGGTACAATAACATAATAGTCCCATCTCAGTCGGTAACGTCAGGACAAAAATAATTTATTGTGAAGGCATCAGGGACCGCCCCACTGGTGGTGACTTCATCAGACACGGAATGAGTGAGTCTGAGCTCTGTGCACAGAACAATATTTTTACCATTTAATAGCATAAAATACTAACGGGAAAGCTAGAAAATGCAAGAGATGTGTTTACAGTACATTTTAGTGTCCCTGTCATGTACAAATAGTATATTTCTATGCATTCCTTCCCGCAGGAGGATGCTATCAGATGTATTTTAGGTTTATATGTTTCAAAATATTAACATTGTTCTCATTGGAGCAGAGATAGTTGCAAGGAAAGAATAAACTTTGTTTATGTTTCAGTTTAACTAAACACAGCTGATCTCAAGCCATTCTATGATCTAGTCTAGCTTTCTTCTCCCCCTCAAACCACAACAGCTCTTCATTTTTGTTCTAAAATGCCAGAATTTTTCAGTCCTAAACACGCTATTTCTAGGGAAGCAATACACAACAGTTGAAGGCATTTTCACACGATTGAGGTATGCCTCAGAAGGAACGCTAGAATAAAACCCAGTAGCTCTCCCTTCTGCGGAAATAAGCGTGTCTGTGACAGGAAAACAGAGTTTGGTTGGGTTCTCTGCCTTCTCTTACCAGTGGGACGAAGCATCACTCTTACCTTCGACGATCGATGCGCCAGCGTGTATTTTTCAAGAATGTATTTTTTAAATTTTATTTTTCACTAATTTGTATTTTTCTCTTCACTAATTATTTTGATCCTGCTCTGACATGGGGTTGGACTAGATGATCTCTAGAGATCTCTTCCAACCCCTAACATTCTATGATTTTTCTCAGAAGCACTAACTCAGTAGAACAGAGTGTGTTTGAGTGTGAGTGCCAGCGCAGGGGCCAGTGTATTAGCATATGCATGTTTTCAGCATTGAAGTAGAAGGCAAACAAGTTTGCAAATGCAAAGGTCTAGCTTAGCTTATTAGTGCAGGAAAACAAAAGAAATAGTTCCAAGGCGACAGCAATACATTTCTGTTTGTCTCCTGCGAGGATTACAGGCATCTACAGGAAGTTTGCTGGCATATTCATTTCCTCTGTAAGAGCCCCTTAGGCAGTCTTCAGCCGAAAAGAATATTGCTAATATCTTACCGTCCTCTTTTTTTTTTTACCTTTCTAGTTCCTACATTGGTTCAACAACAAGGGCTGTGCAGAGCCGACTACATTACAAGTGTCTCGTTTTTCAGAGCTGTGTCTACTGTCCCCGGATTATCAACAATGAATTGTGTACAACAGCGTGTTCATGACAGGATGTGTAAGTGGTTGGTGATAGTTTGTCATAATTCAATTATCGGATATTTAATCCAAAAAGTGCAGTTAACAAGGAAACTGTGGAGATGAAGAGGAAAACAGTACCTAGACATGTTCTGTGCACATGTATCTCTCTCCATGAGGGTGAATATAGCGAAGTTGCATAGCCCATGTTCAATACCATGTAATCTGGATTTTAAATTTACCCTATTGTACATGAAATTATACAAATGAGATTAAAAAAAAAATACCGAGCGTAACATCAATGCCATAGCACCAGTTAATGAAGATTGAGCTCTATAGTTTATACTTTTATGAGAGATGACAAGTATTATGTAAGTAACTCTTTAAGACATTAGGTTACAGTCCTACAAAGTTTTCCAATAATTTATGGTAAAGTAAAATCAATGACTAATTTGAGCTTTAGTTGATATAAAAAAAAAGGGGTGGATTTGGTGCTTTGGCCTAATGGTCATGGTGGTGTTGAGTGGAAGGTTGGTCTTTTCCAATCTTAATGATTCTTTGATTCTATCTTTATTTATTTAGATAGGTGAATTGTTGTCACAGAGTGAGACCAAACTGCAAATTATGAAGAAGCTATCTGCAATAATGTCACCTTTTTTTTCTTTTTTTTTTTTTAAATACTGCTTTCCTGGTGGAGTACACATAGATTTTTTTATTCCACCATGTCTCTAAATATACCTCATTGCAAAGTTTTGACAAGCTGTCCATAGGTAAAACCTATCACTCTTCTGTAAACAAACAGATATTTCAGTGACCTTTTTCTTTGTTTAGTTGCTAGTGAATGTAATCTTCATGCAGCAATACTGCTGTTTCTACTTGATAAAGTTTGGTGGGAGAAGGAGAGGCTTGGTAGCTTACAAAACTAAACAAGGCAGCTTAGCTGTTTAGTAAATGCACCACTCTTTGTTCAGTTTTTATTGGGAGAGGGATTTGTTTGGAGAAAACTTAACAGGGCTTTGAAGTGTTAAAGCTACTGAAATGCCTCAAAATTTCACACAGCTCCCGTGCTGTCCTACTCCGTGCCAGACAGCTTGTGAATGCTGGTCACAGCAGGCTTTTTCCATATTACCTGTGTTTGCATTCAAAATGAAAATTTAGCAACAGGAGCTTTCAGACAGCATATTAAAGGCATGTGTTGGTTTTTTTTTTATTATTGTTGTTCCCTAGGTGTTATCTCCTACTACTAATAAAGAATGCTCCTGCCTTTTGGAGGTGCCTGGGTGTAACTACTCTCATCTACCCAGACAGTAATCAGCACCTACTAGTAATCATCTAACTATTTATATTAACATTTTTTAACCTTTTTTTTTTTTTCTGTTAGAAAAACACTCTTCCATCTAGTAAGTGTGATTTGTCTGTCTTTTTATGCCTAAATATGGTTTGTTTGTTGTGTTGTTGGTTTTTTTTTTATTAATTTATCTCAACCTGCAAGTACATTAATATATGTACTTTGTATGAACTTAGATGGCTATAGTGGACACAATTTATGCTGGCTCTAGTTTACAGATTTGCTAATCTGAAAGCACTTTGCTGTGGCAGGACTTCTGAAGAGCTTGATTCCATCCGGGCCTTAGAAGAAAACCAGAAGAGCCAAAGTATTGCAATATCTTGAGTACCTGCAGCCAAGAAGTTTTTGTCAGAAAGTACTACAGGCATCATTTTTCACTGTTTTTTTTTTCCCCCCCCTTACGAATTCAAAGAATTTCGAGGCGGGTTTTTCAATTACCTCACCCTGTGATCTGGTTGGACCAAAAGTGTTGCTGGAGTCAGTGGGTCTAGTCCCCTGCTAGTGCTCAGCATCACGTCACAATGTTGATAAATGTGTTTTAAAATGCACTGCAGTACTGCAGGTCAATTACTTTCCAAGAAACTGATGTCCTGGAAGTGTCGTCAGTAATAAATCTAAAGGTGTTAAACGCACAGCTGGAGGAAAGAAATACAACCTGGGAGAAACCAACAAACCCCACTTCAGCCAGAAGGTACCATGTGGCATGATCGTTTTCTTAAAGGTGGCCATATTTTTGTCTTCTTCTCTATCCTTCACCAGAAGAGAAAGCAAACCCTGCTGCTAATATGCTTGCTCCAGTTCCACTGATTACAGGCTTAAAGATTTTCTTTCCTGTATCTAGCACTTCTGCCTACTTTGTGAAACGAAGCAGCATATCAAGGAATTATTCCATAAAAAAATTCATAGCAGTGACCCTTCTGAGATTGAAACACCTCTCTGGTCGAGTTGTTAGATGAAACACACAGCCACAGAGCTGCCCAGGAAAGACAGTGGCTGTGGTGCTGAATTCACTTTTCATGATACGTTTCTAACTGTTGTTTTTTTTTTTTTTTCCTGTTGGTTCAATGATTTGGGATCACGAGCAGCTATATTTTAAAAGACAAAGAGGGAGTGAAGTCCATGCTTTCCTAATATCCAGCCCATGATTAAAAGAGAAGAAGCAGCAGGTTTGAAAACGTACATTCATAATCCTTCAAACCTTTACTCTTAGACAACAGCTAAGCAATCAATAGCTATGAACTACACCAGTCCTGTTAACCAGTTGCACTAAAACTTGAGAAACTTTCTTTTGAACAGTTTTTATTTATTGTTTCAGTTACACCGGATTAAAATAAAGCATATTTTTTTGTTTCTTTGCAGCCTGCGGAGAAACATTGTAGAAAACCTTTTGTGTAAGAATCACAGCGGCTGTCAGCCAGTTGCAATAAAATTAGCATTCTAGTTGAAATCTGGCAACTGGGTGTCCCGTGACAGTATTTTCCAGCTGCAGACTTCAGAGCTTGTCCTTTCATGCACCGTGAGAGAAGAAACATTACTCTCGTTTCCAAATTGCCACTGTGTTAAAAACCAGACGTATTTCTCCCAGCTCATAGTAAAGTTCATGGCTCTTCCTGAGATGCCTCTTTCTGAACTTCCATTAAAGCCGCTGACATTCCGCAGGCTGCAGGATCTGCCACGGGGATCTTACCTGAACGATGAAGGCTAAGGTGCTTAAACGGCTGTTCCAGCTACAACAGGATGTGTGTAAGTAAGCTAAAACAAGCAAACAAACAAAAAACAAAACAGAAAACGGGGTTTGTAAAGCACTTGAAAACCCTTTTAAATCCCTTTAAGTCTATAATTTCATTGTTAAGTCCATGAAGCAAAGTTTTACGTATTTGCTGTGAAAACTTCTATGAGGAATTAATTCCTCAAATAATAATAATAAAAAAAGTATATTATTATAATTTTTTTTTCCACTAAAAAATTTCTGTTTCTTTTTCTCACTAAAGTGGCAACATTATTTTATTGCCCACTCACTTATACTCACTTCAAGTGTATGTAGCACCTTGTGAAGGTTTTGAATTTTTTTTTTTCTCTGATTTAATGACATACGCGTGCCATCAATTTTCCTCTCTCCCCCCTCCACCAGCACACCTTGCTGTTGGTGTGCTACACCTCACTTCTGTTCGCTGCTTGTGCTGCACTGTAACTGTACATTTCCAGTATGGAAGTTCAGCTCCACAAGCAGTGACTCTGTTTCAGTTACTTAAACACCTTATAAACAAACTACGTCTGCCGTTTCTCTGATAGGCAGTGTTAAAGCTAGTGGTGGATACCCACATGTGGGACAGAGGAACGGATGCACAGGCATTGATGGGACCAATATAGCACTGTGATTTAGTTGGAAATCATTCATTTTGACAAAGCACTGCAGAGTTTCTTTCCCTACAAGAAAATAAGGGTTCTTCAAAATACTGGAGGCATTTTATTTCGTACTGAATTTCCTACTCAGCAGCAGTAATTGTGTTTTTTATTATAACCAAATACATTGCTTATTAGCATGTAACATATTTGTAAATTGCCCTATCAAAGGTAAAATTTTCACTGATAAATCAATGACAGATTTTTTTTTTTGATTATAAACAAAGGCTTTTAAGTAGATACTTGAAGGTTTTTCTTTCATAAGTCTTAACTGATGGAATCTAGGCTTAATATGCCTGTTTATGCTTGATTTCTCTCATCCTGCTTAATATCTCAATGTGCTTTCAATGCATGGCATGACAGATGCTCTTCGAAGATGGTTCTCTTTGTGATCAATAGAAACGAATTATAAGCATGGAATAATGCTTATAAATGAGATGCTATATAAATGCTAAATAATATATATATGAAATGCCTATAAATGAGAGCTCGTTCAAGTTTCATGGTAAATGCTTTAAGTAATACATTGCTTCCCGAATAATCTAATAGGATAAATTAGTGTCTAAAGGGACCATGAAGAGAAACTCTATGAAAGGGTCAGCTCTTGCAAGACTGAGAGAAATGCTGATGGGGAGCTTTTGCAGGTATATGCTACCATTAAAATGGCTGGACATGTCTCTAGCCATCTCCAAGAGGCCAACAGTTCAATATGGTGTCTTTTTTGAGTCATAAAAGAGCCATTTTATCATTTGAGATCATTAAATGCCTCAGTTATCTTCTAGATTATTTATTCCTTAGTTAGTCTTAAACCTGTGCTCTAATTTTACACATAATTAGTTTGCAATAACATGAAACATTTTTTATTTTATTTTCTTCAAGGATTAAGGAGTGAAACACCTGCTTCTGCTAAGTTCCCTGTTTTTAATACCATAAATGATGGATAAAAAAACCTTCTGTCAATCTTAGTAATATTAGAAATAAACTTTCAGGTACTTGCCCCCTGGAGGGTTTTTAAAAGCGTGGTCTGGCACATCTGTCAACCTCATGGCTCTGTCCTTGTCTCTGCTTCTTGCTCCTGCTCTACTCTCCTGCTGCAGTGGGAGCTGCTTCTTTCTCTCTCTCCCTCTTTCTCTTTCTCCTTCACTATTCACTGCTTTCCAGAAACTTTTCCCAGGTATTCCAGCTTACTAATGCCTCATCTAGGAATTGCTGTCCCTTCCCTGCAGAGGAGGCTGTGTGATCCAAGAAATCAGACAGACGGCTCTCCTCTCTATTGGTTAACCATAAAGTTTTGACAGCATAGAACACATAATGCCTGTACCCTAAGTGAGAAACAGCCAAACAAGAGTGCATCAGCATTAATATCTAATAAGGATGCCTTTAAGAAGCATGAGAAACACTAGTGATAAAAAAAAAACTTGCCCACTAGAAAAAAAAGGCCACTCAGCATTGTAGAAAGCAGGACTTACACAGTTAGTCCTTGTTACAGAATCTCTGCGTGGGTGAGTACATCACTCCAGCATCAAATGCATAGTGGTTTGACAACTCCAGCTAAAACCAGTTATGTTGTCTGCATCATTGCTAATTCCTTGAACAAAATAATCTATCTGAAAAACCCCATGTAATACAACTCTTACTCGGTTAGCAGCGGATTGTGTTTATCCTTGTTATTTTCGTTATAAAAATTCCTGGGTTTATTAGCTGCCTTCTCTCTTAACAGATCAGAAGCCTGTGTAATCAGTCTAATCTTTCTGTGAGTCAGCATTTTTACACCTGATCTTGTTCCTACAAGGATAAAAATTACATGGTCTATGTAATTGTGTAGGGCCTCAAACACCTCATCACAATTAACGGGATGTGACATATTACCTTGACAGGCAGGTTGTTTGTCTCATCGTCTCCTGCAAACTCACTTCTCTTTTTAGTTAATGTTTCAGCTGTTACGAGTAGCACAAGTGGGGTTTCTCCAGGTGTGCTCTCGCCCAAATATACAGATTTTCCCTGAACAGTGTCCATTGGATGTCTTTATGTTTTGTCCTCCTTAAAAGGAGGACTCCATCTCAGTTCACGTACCTGAATTTGTGTTGCTTTGGGCCCAACGTGAGGTCCATGTGCTAGCAAATCCTCTTTGGTGTTCTTACCCAAGATTTTTATTTTGCCGCCTTCCTTCCCTTAAGCTACTTGAATAATGACTTCTTCTGAGAATCCCCTTCTGTATGTGCTTGGTTTTGTCACTTCCTAAACCTCATTACTCTTATGTTTGTTTATTTCTCTGCAAATGACCTGACAAAGACTCTTTTTCAGATATTCTTAGGCATGTCTCCTTTCACTGTTATTTCTGTTTGCCCTTTACTCCCTACCTGTCCATTCCCTAATGTTTCCTCTCTGAAGCAACAGAAAGCTTCTGTTATCAGTTGCTTTTGAAAATATTCTTGCTCAAAAGCATGAGTTTCAACATGTTCAATTTTAATTTTTTTAAAATCATATTACATCCTTGGTTGGAATTTATATAGCTTCAAAGAATATTGCTCCTCTGTTGCACGCTCTGTAAGTCAGCTAGTTGAGTTAGAACCTGCAACAGCTGGCAAAAAAAGGGAGACTGTTTACACACAAATTCAAGCAGCAGTTATTTGTATTTGGGACCCACAAGATCTGCGTAGACATAACATGATCAATGAGGAACGTGTCCGTGAAGCCTCTTCAGCCTTGGTTTCTACAACTGATAGGCAAATTTTTAGTGAATGCCTAAGAAAGAGGTTTTCATGCAATTTGCCAACCTCTCACATTTCACTGGCCTGAATAGATGTACCATTACTGTTGGACTGAAAGTATGTTTTTCCTGCATTATAATCCACTGAAAATGAAGAATAAGGATCTTAATATGAATGCCCTCATTTAGAGTTCAGGGCCAAGTTTATTAAAAAAAATACAGTATCTAATGATGAACTTTGACAGCCTAAGAAAAAAAGAATTCTTTAAAAGCTATGCTTAGATCTCAGCATAACATGAAGCCATTTTATGACACTTTTTTTTTTTAACAACTAACTCTCCCCAGTTATTCAGGAAGCCTTTGCAGGATAAGGAACAGTTTATAAAATGTAACCCGTGGCTGCAATTCCACTGCCTGGTTCAGTACCACAGACTCTCTGTGGGAATGCAAATTACTAACCAGGATTTGATTTTTTGTTTTCAACCAAAAGTTGTTTTACATTGCAGGGGATGTACTGTGATGCTACTTGTAGCTGTTAATTTCTTTTCATGTTTTTTTATGGTAAAGATCCTAATTAGGTTTGAATGTCTAACCCATTGTGTCAAACTGAACTTTGCTGCACTGCCTTGACCTTTTTGAGATTTCTGCTGTTACTCCCCAGCTCATGCAATTGTAAAGAAGAACAAAGCTGGTTGTGCGACTCACAGAATACTGAAAAGGTCAGAGTAGCAACGCCGGCTTCACTGTTTCTCGAGTTCTCAGCTGTTGAAACTACATCCACGTAATTCTCATGGCTAAACCTGAAATAAGTCTGAAAAAAATGGTCTCTGCAAACTTTTTGATGGTGAAAGTAATGAAAATACTTAAATAAGAATGCTGTTATTCTGAAGAGGGACTTCAGATTTTGATTGAAATTTTCTGACTCGTGACATGCCAAATGAAGGTTATAAGCAATATTTTGCTGTAGACATTTTGGTCTTTTATGCTTCCCACAGCTGAGCCATGCCTCACAAGTTTCCCGGGTGATGGTTGTCTCTTGCAATCTCATTGCATAAGACATGTCAAAAGAATGTTATTATTTTTCAATCTACCTACCATGCTACCATAAAACTTCTTGTCACAGGCGCTCAGAGAGCCAACTAGAAAGGTGCTCTCCTAGACTTGCTGTGCATGTACAGAGAAGATGTGATGGTAGGCGGCTGCCTTGGCCACAGTCATCATGGAATTGTGGAGTTTAAAATTTTCAGTGTAATAATAATAGTAAAAAAAGACACAACAGAGTTGCTACTCTGGACTTGAGGAAAGAGAACTCAAAGCTATTCAGAGAACTATTTAGCAGAGTACCCTGGGAATCCCCTTTTGAGGACTTAGAAACAATTATTTTTGAACTATGCTGTCAGAGTAATATACACAGGCATTTCTGAGACAAAGTTGGGAAGGAGAATATTGAATAAGATTGAATGGGAACATTTTTTCTCCTCTAGATTAATTCAACATAGTAATTTTGATGGATTTGGGATTGCCTCCATTTTGGTTTGACCTGACCAAACTTTTTCAGTTAGCTACAGAACTAGACAGGGAATTATTATCAAGTAAAGCCTTGATCACTGTAAAACATCCTTGGAAATCCTTCACTAGAAATATGTCTTGTTTCTCCTGTTGCAATATTTCCTGTCTTATTTCTTCTTTTGTCATATCTCCCGATTCTCTCAGTTAAGTAAGGTGCTGCATTATCAGGATAGAATTTGTCTTCTCTACCTGAACTCTTATAGAATACATCCTGACTTGTAAAACATTGTACAAATTTGTGATGCTCTATAAATGATTAATAGCAATAATACAGCTGAGTAAATAGAGATGATTTTCTTGGGGTTGGAAGATGCTTCTGCTTTATTAGCGAACGAAATTAAAAATAAACATTCTGGCGTACTGCACTGACTTTGGAGACAGTTTGCCTGAAGGTCACCAATGTTTGTCTGTCTTGCCATTTCGAAGAACACTTCGCTTCATTCCCTTTATGTTTGTTTCAACATGGTCATCTGTTCCATTATCTGCTTTCCAAGCCCTGTATAACTAGGTCTTTTGCTCCTGGCAGACCATTTAAAGATCTGGCTTTCAAGTAAGGAGAAATACGAGTAAAAGAGAAGGGAAGGAACTTTGGAAAAAAGTTGGAATGAAGTCCTTATAGTTATCACCAAGTCACAAAGTTTGGTTTCTTTTCTTTTATAGCAACCCTCCCTTTCTCCGTAAGGGTCCAGCACTCCTGCTTACTAGTTTCTGATTCTTTAAGCCTCTGTTGTGATAACTCCCAGAGGAACCTAAGGTTAAAAGCCAGGTCAGAGAGTCATAGAATCATTTAGGTTGGAAAAGACCTTTAAGATCATCGAGTCCAACCATTAACCCAGTACTGCCAAGTCCACGGCCCTAAGTGCCACAGCAGCACATCTACCCAGATTGATGGTAGACAAAGGGTGAGGAGAGGCCTGGACAGCTGGCCTCAACTGGCTAAAGGGATATCCCTTTTAGGTCCTGCTCAGCAATAAAACTTAGATAGAGTCTTTCCAAAGTAGCCATTGCCAGGAGACTGCCTGGGCATCAGTCTGCTGGTGAAAAGTGACGCCTACCTTTGTATCTCTTGACATTTGCATTTGTTTGTTTTCCTTTCTTTCCATTCAGTTTAATCATCTGTCTTTATCTTGAACCACAAGTTCTTCTTGCTTTTACCCTTCCCATCCTCTCCCTCATCCTGCCTGGGGAGAAAGTGACTCAGCAGCTGGTGGGTGTTTCGTTGCTGGCTGGTGTCAAAGCACCACAGCACATATATATATATATGCATATTTATAGATACGTATATTTATGTATGTAATTAAGAACTGTGGTGATCTCATCTGCTCCCTGCACAGACTACCTCAGTTTTAAGACAAGGAATTGTGTCCGACAGGCATCTTTCTGCCAACTTCCATAGGATTATTCCTGGCTGTTTGACGTCTTCTTCTTACCTTGCAAATTTTGCTACTCACACATCTTTTGCTATACCCTGATTGTGAAATTATACCATAAGCATCTACTTAGCCTTTTGCATTTACATATTATTTATTATTTATAAACTTCTGCTTAACTTTGTTACAAAATGTGGCACATTGTCACAGGTGAATCTGTTTCAGTGTACTTATTTATGTCTTCAAAGAAAGACAATGTTAGTTATGTCTTACTTAGTATACTTGGAATTTAAGGGTGCCACAAGTCTCAAGATCAGCTACCCAACTTTCTCCTGAATGAGCACATTGTCCTGTACAAGCAACGAGGCTGTTAAACCTCCTGACACTTTTTCTTGGTGTTTATTTGGAAGCTTTCTGTTCTGGGTGCTGGGCAAAAGCTTCCACTTTAGAGAAGAACCTGATTAATTACTGCTGTACACTGGCTGAATAGTTATAGAAATGAATACATTCTTATACATTTATTTTGGCCAATTTTAATGTGTCTATTCACACACACACAAAGATAATCACCCCTCATTGTGCTCACTGGTTTATTCATCTTTTACTCAGTTTATCTCCAGGAATTTTGTATTGTTTGGTTCTGTTTTGGTTTCATTTTCAGCCCAGTGAGATGACCAGCGTTGGCATAATTCTTTTCTTTCTTTGCTGACTCACATGAAACTATTATTTATAGTTATTATATATAAAAGTGTGTGCATACTTGTACATTATAGCTATTATTTAGCTTGAGACATCTGATAGTCCCCAGAAAACTATAAGCCTTTTGTTCTAGTCATTCCATAATTATATACCTTTGCACGCTCTGTTATTCCAGCACCTATAAACAAACAAGGTTGAGCTTTCAATTAAATTTTAAGCAGGTGGTATATTTTCCTGGTAATCACAGTCAAAATGGACCATAATGGAATAGGCTGCAGTACTAAAAACAAGACAGAGACTTATGCTTAGTTTCTGGTGAATGATTTTCCAGTTGGTGCTGTTGCAAAGCTTTACGTCACCACCAAGTGATGTGTGTGTTGTTGGCAGTTGAAAGGCCAAAAAACCAAAACTCCATAGATTTTTTTTTATCCTTTTCATTTTTAAATGGTGTTTATTCTGACAACTGCCTCACGGTTGCATGGCAGATGGTCATAAATCCAGCCAACATTTGGTCACAGATCACCTTGTCTGAAACTACAAAGCAAGCATTGTTTTTATGTAAAAGACACCGCTTCATTTTTTAGAGTCATATTTGGTGCTTACCGAAATGTGAGCAAAATCATGACAAAAATTATTCTTTCCAGCCCGCCAGATTTTTGTGGCATCTTCATTCTCTTGATTTCTCCTTCTCAAGCAGATTCTCACACCTGTTACGAGCCTGTTACGCTTGTCAAAAACAATAAAAGCAAATCAGTTTAACTGTTGAGAACAGTCCTCAAAGCAGGACCATGAGGGAATCATACTCATCATCCAGCTGGTCGTCCAAAATCTTTTTGCTTCTCCAGTCTGTGAGCAAGTTCTTTTACATCCAATATTTGAAAGCTGCTTTTAAATTTTGGCCTTGCTTTTTGGACCGCAAATGCCTGTCATACTTCAAGCGCTAAATTTACTCCCTGACAGTGAGAAGCTGTTTATTTTAATGCTATTACGACATCTCTGAAAAGAAATGAAACTCATGCTGTGTCAGTTTGCTCTTGTAGCTTCTCTGAATTCATAATTTTGACTGGCACATCGAATGCAAAATTTTCTTCAAAAGCATAAAGCAAAATTGTCACACCATTTTGGCAAAAATATCAACATCTTTAAAAGCATTTGGTGAAACCAGAATAACGTCAAGATAATGAATGTGGGTTTAAAAACTTTATAAACCCCAGCAAATATCACTAAAAAGGGCTAGTCATTGGTACTTCTTAAAAATATATTTCAGAAGTGAATGTTGTAGTATTCTTGCCTTTTTAAAAATAATGGCAAGTACATGGTTTTCTTATTTATAGTTAAAGTAAAACTATTAGGTGACAAAGTGATTGTTTATGTATATATACACACATATATGTGCACATGTATCAGAAAAGTACTTTATACAACCTGAGTACCTAGATGTTCATACTGTGTTTTAAATTTTTGCCTAAAATATTATTGAAAGAAAATACTCATAAGTTGTTTATCATTGTCTTCTTCTTCCTATCCTTCTTTTTAGCAATTTCTTGTACAGTACTTTGCAAAAGTGAAACACAGAATGTGTGGAAGGTCTGAACTGAGTCATTCTCTCATGTTACAAGGCAGTAACTTATGCACAGGATATTTTCACAGTGACAAAAAGTAAGCACCCGCAGATACGTGTGTTAGATGTAGTGCCCAGCTCCTACAGAGTAAGTGCATTAGATAAATTTAACATTTAATGTAGCAGTGCTAGATACTAGCAGATGTTGTCTCGAGCATTTTCTATGATACCTGTGCTGATAACCAGCGTTTCTGCAGACTATTCTAAAACTCAGGAGCAAGCTGACATTGCTTATCGCTTTCTACTACTGCTCATTATAACTGTAACTGAAGAATACGTATGACAGAGACTGGAAAGACTTCTGAACAGAGTAAACCCCATTCCGCTTCAGCTGCTTCATTGTGAGTTGCATTCCTGATTTACTTAACATTTGTTGTCTTACTGTGCTTTCTACTTTTGTGAAATATGGGGGAAAGTATGTAGTCTGGGAGGCAGCTGTTTGCCTGACTGCTTAGACATTTTATCGAGTAGAGGAATGAAATCGTGTTGCCATTCTCAGGGCCCTGGAATGTATTTACAAGGGCACCGGGAAAGGGATTATCCCCTTGTACCCGGCACATCTGGCACACCGCATCCACTCTGAACACAGGGAAGCCATTAACAGGTCTGTGATCTGTTCCTTAACATCAGTGGCCCAGAACCATCCTAGGCCTCTGTTTTGCCAGTTACATGGCCAAGCAAAAATGATGCAACCATCAGCAGAAAATACACACAAAGCCACACACAGGCCCCATTATTTATCTCTGTGGACAACAGAGAAGACATAGCACGGCCAACAACCGGGGGAACCAATAAAGCAACAAACCTGGTCGCTGCCAGTGATGTAATGGAAGAAAAAGCAAACTGAGACACCAATGCAACAACATAGAGAGAAATCAACCACACCCCAGATCCCATCATAGCCATAAAGAGACCGACAAGACAAATGCCAAAAAGATACATTACCCAATCCGTTACCCTCATTATTCTCAACTCTTCCATACACTGCTGGCTTTCCACCAAAATCTCTTCATCTCTACTGACCTTTTTATCTCTGCCACTAATCACCACCTAAATAGCAGCTGTTCTGAGTTTCCACTTCAATTCTCAGCATTTCAGGGCATGCTTGGCCTGGCCTCCCCTTCTGGATGGCCCTCTTATAACAGAGGAAATCATCCCTCCTATCAAGGTCTGGCAGGGCATGTGTCCCCACCACTCAAAGCCTCCTGGGTTGCAGCCAGCAGTGGAGCTAAAAGTTCTTCTTGTTGACAAACACAGAGGCTAACACAGCCTTGTCCTTGATTATGGTACAAGGCACCTGGCCAACCCTAGTCCTTTTACCTGGTTGTGAGATTCATCCAGCTGTCAAGTTCACTTCAGGGCTCAGGGTTCAGACCCCAGCATGTCAGCCACTAGGGTGAATGATCATGAACTGGGGCACGCACCCTATGAGAAGAGGTTGAGGGAATAGAGCTTGTTTGGCCCGGATCAGAGATGACTTCAAGATGCCCTAACAGCAGTATGCCAGGGTCTGCAAAGGGCTCACAAGAAGACAGAGCCAGGCACTTCATAGCAGACTATCATGGGAGGATGAGAGATATTTAACATAGTAAGGGCTGACTGGATGTCAGGAGAAACTCTTCACCACTAGGACAATCAAGGACTGACCAGAGACAGGCAGCCCAGCAGGGCTGTGCTGTCTCTAGCCTTGAAAGTTTTCAAGCCCTGATTGATTACAACCTGATCAGACCTGACTGCTCGAGAAAGAGGTCGAAGTAAAGCCTTTCTGAGATGCCTTCCATCCAGAATTATCATTGGAAAATTCAAAGTCTTTTGCACAGCATTGCATGTTTCACTTTCCTAGAATATTTCAAGTGAGAAGCTCTGGATGCCAGGAAGTCCTCAGTTACAAATGTCACCTCTTCAACAGACGCTTGTGATTCTGTTCCTGTTACTCATCCTAACAATTTGCAAGTGTTCTGAGTACTTGCACTGAAATTAGTATGGTTGCTGTCAGAATAAGATAGAAGCAGTGAGAAGGAATGGCAAAGCTAAGCTTTCAGTGTTAGCTAAGCCTTGAGAGTACATTTTAACAAGGCAAACTAATTTGCTTACTTAGAATTTTAATAATACCTAATGATTTGGCAGGATCTTTGGCCGAAAAAGAGGAGTATATTTATTCTAGTGTTTTTCCCTTATTCAGACACTCACACCCAGTACAGCTAGACTGGACAATATCTAAATTGTAATTATGATGCCAAGTAGACCTTTTCTTAATTTAACAAGTGTTTTCTATAATTATGTGATTTGATATATGATTAATATAGTTAAATTATGCTAGAGACATATAAAATTCACCCAGAGACTCTCCCATACTAATGTGCATCATAATTTAACTTACAATACACGTTCACCAGAGCAGAACTCTACTGATTAATATTTGCCATGTAAACTGCAATAAGCTGGTGAAGAATGAGTCTTACTGATTGACTGTACGAATGGAGTAAATAACAGTTCCACCACACTGATAAGTAATTGTGTAGAGAATTTACGAGTCAAAATTAATGTGTGCTGCAACAAAAATGTGTTCAACGGGAAAAAGAAAAGACTGTTCAGTCGTTCTGGATTTTTCACTTCTTTTTTTTTACTAGGGGTAAGGATTTCAGGTTCTGTGTTTAATTCTCACTTTGTACAACGAAGAGTTGCAGGTTTTTTTAAGGCCTGTTACAATGAACTGCATTTAAATTAGAGTTAAATCCTGTGGGAGGCTTAAATTCCAAGTGTTGATTGCATGAAATATTAAGTTTGAAACATAGCTGATTTGTGTGATTGTCTCCAAAGAGACAATCTAAAAATATAAATTCAATCTGCAGCTGCTTAGAAGGACAGAATCACAACCTCACAATACTGGCCTTAGCTGCTGGGGTCCCAATCCTATTAGAACTACTCAAGAGACTGACTCAGGTAATTATAAATTAAAAAAAAAACAACAAACCAAACAGGCTGGTGTTCAGTATTGTGCTGTAAGTAAAAGCCGTTAGTGTAAAGGCTCCCTAAAACAAGTTTCCACTTATTTTGTTGTGGGTGTAGTCATGAAGATGGTGCTGTAGTCTCTCCTTCCCTCCTGTGTGACAGGCTATAGGCTGTATTATTGCCTTTTAGTAGGTCAGGATATGAGTTTTTCCATCCCCCTGCTTCCTCCTCACTAGTATATTTATACACGTGTATATATAGGAACTGAAACTGGTATTGCCTCCTCTGAATTCTGAAAATGAGTTTCAAGAATCTTATTTCTTAGGATTTACTTAGGCTAACTCAAATATTAAGCAAGTTTGCTACAATTAAGACTGCAGTTTAAATCCAAAAAGCAACTCATTCTGGAGCCATTAAGATGAGTTTGCTTGGGAATCTGACTTTGGTTTTGCTGTAAACTAATTGAAATGACAAAAAAAGTTTTTTATTGATTTTTTTTTTTTTTTTTAATAAGCACATCGGAATCATAATATATATTATATATCATATATATTCTATAATATAGAGAAATTCTTAATACCTGAATTGTCTCCAAGGGATCAAGCTAAATATAGTAGATGACTTACAAGAAAAATTGAGAAAATAAGACTGAAACTTGAGACTAGATCCAGTTATTTCCTATCTGAGATTTTAGTCCTAATTATTGCCTAATGGTTACGGTTTCACTCTGTGTGGGAATTAAGGAATTTACCTCCACATTTAATTTATCAATATACATGTAAAAAATATTTTTAGAAGAAATGTTTATCATTCTAAAAATGCAAATACCCTCAGCTACTAGTTAACAATGCCTTACAAAGCAAACAAAGAAAGAAACAGATACCATGTTATACATTACTACCGAGAGTATTAATAATTTTGGCTACAGGCATTACAAATTGGGATAGAAATTTGTCTGGGGAAAATAGCTTAAGGGGTATAATAGACTTGGAACATCCTACTGCGACTAATGAATTATCCAATTTTACCCCAGACTGAAGCGCACGTCTTCACTGCTGAAAACTGATCAGGAAACACTTAATTTCCTTTATCATCATGGAGAGTAGTGAATGGGGAATTTAGAATGTGAAATGGGGATTAGACAGGGGAGAAATATTGCTCTTAAAACCTGTTACACAGCAATTATCTGTGTGTTTCATGCCAAACGTTGGTTTAGTTTTACATGACATCATTTTACGACACGTTAATTCTGTCCTGTGTGAAGTGGAATCGGGAAGGAACGGTGGCACCCTACTCAGCCAGATCTAAGACCCTGGAGAACCACTTACTTGGCAAGCAGGAGGCTTTATTTAAATAGCACGCACCTAGTTGGCCACTAACCTTTTGAGAAAAAAAGTCTTAAATTGGTTTTCCTGGAGTTATTTTCCCTATACAACAAATAGGATGTATTGTAGTGATGGCGTCGCAAGCTGCTGGGCAAGTCCCTCCCGCTGTCCTGTACGAGAAGAGCTCTTGGGTCTTGGGGAGCATGCTTCAGGATCTTCTCAGAAACCTCCTCTCAAGGCTATAAATAAATATTTATGAAATATTTAACGTGAAAAAGGCCTAGATCGTATCCCACATTAGGACATAGGTTTCCCAGGAGGTACACCAAAGGTGGTACAAGTTCTGAGTATATAATTTTATAAGAAGCTTTTTTTTGTGGTGATTTTTTTTTTTTTTTCCTCTTTGAGATACTCACTTGTATGTGGGTATGACTGCTGTAGACTGCTAAAATTAGTTCGATGCTTAATTATTCTGAGACAGTGATAGACATGAGAAAATGCTCGCTGGTGCCTCAAGCAGATTATTGCCAGAAGACATTCGAGAGATTTGACTGTGCCCTTCCCAACTGGGAGTCACTTTTATGTTTACCCAGAATTGTTTGTGACAGACTGGTGTGAGCAGTTATGGGGGTCAGAAAATGGGATGTGCAAAATCTCAGTAAATGGAGCCAGTAATAGAAAATGTTACTCAAAGAGCTAGAGGTGCTTCCTTAAGGTTTTCTACAAATTGCCTTTAAAAGATCGAGGATTTGCTTTCTTAGAAATAGGTGTTTCTCCAAATGCTATCGGTTGAACTAAAACCGATTCCCCTAAAGCTACCAGATATTTTATTTCTAATAGTTAAAACTATGTGAAGAAGAGAGTGTCCAAAAATTTGTATTCTTAAATTCTTTTAATTTTTAGAGTTTGTATTTCCTTCGAGGACCTTCACATTCAGAGGCACATCTTCAGCTTTGCAATGAAAGCCTGAAATTTATCGCAGGTCATCCTGTTGGTAACACAGGCGCTGGTTTGGTGTTTGATTGTGGAAAAGGATGCTCATTGGATTTTTTTTTTTTACTCTGACAATTATGGTTTTTGTTCACCCTGCTTCTGCTTCTCATGTCATAGCTCATCACATGCAGGACGAGCACGTTTTATACTGACATTGGTTCTTTCAGTAGAGCCATCGAGGTTGGTAAATGAGAAAGCCAATTCCTTCGAAAATTCTGAAAGCAGAATGGAGGATTAAAGTGGCTGCAGGCCAAATGTTACCTGCAGTACTTGTGTTTTAAAGGAAGAAAGCAATACTGAAGTCAGGTTACATTCAGAATATTTCAGGTTTAGCCTCCTGTCCCACTCAAAATATTTGAAATTGATTCCATGGGGGTATGATGTAATTGCTATGAGTTCTTCCACTTAGGAAACTTAAACAAGACCAGTCCTGCCCAACAAGAAGTACTCCTTCTGCCCTGACATAGATGGTAGTTGCATTTAAAGGAAAACCAAGATATATGCTGTTGTTCTGAACATTAAGGCAACTCAGCTGTTTCATTCCCATCCTTTTGTTTTTGTTTTTGTTTTTCTTTAAATATTCATAATGATTTGAATTTTACTCTGTCTGATTGTCTTGCTTTTGTGCATTTAACAATTTAGAAACCCCCTCAGATTTTGTTAACACTTCTGCTATTCCGTGATAAAACAAAGATACTTTTACTAAATTGCATTTAGTTAATTATTCTGCATTAATATTGGTTGTAGGGAATTTCTAGAATCATAACTCTATTCTTTAAATATGATTCAGGTAGAGGTTACAAATGTAAATACTGCTGGTAGGTTTTATTAAGAAATTGCTGCAAGGATTTTCATTTTTTTTACTTGTTTTGCTGAAATTTCAGCTGTAGTAGAAGGTAGCCTACAGCTGCTCAGCATACACCTATGCATATGCAAATAGGTAACTCACAGCCTGCTTGTTGGTGTACAAAGGACTCAGAAATAGGACCTTCTTTTACATAGGACTCGAGGGAAGTCCTGATTGTTTTTATTTTTATTTTTTTAATGTTTGTTCTCTGCTGAATGCAGCCTAAAATGTCTTAGCAACTTGGCAAGAGTAACTTAAATCAGTTAGTCCTGGTTTTCTTCCGTTTCTTTTGACAAGCTGTTTAATGATTTCTCTTTGACAGCGGGAAGCCATTTGCTAATTTTCAGTTTGAATGCCTTGATTCTATTGGCCTGGTTACAAAACAATATATTTCAGTTTCTTCCATTTGTTTTTAAGCCCACTAATTGGTACAGAGGAACACCATTCTTTCTCAGCTCTCACTCTTCTGCTCTTCTCTGAGCCATCAGAGAACTTGTCTAATTTAGTCACCCTTCTCTGTACACATTTGTATTCATTTTTGTCTTTTCTATGTGTAATCTCATTTTGTACAGTAATACATTTCCTGGTAAATCAAGGAACTATGATTTAATTTTCATGGTAACATCACCTTATCACCTAGATTCTATATGATGAAAACATGGAGGCGTTATTCCCTTTCTTGTATTTCTCCTGTCATATCCCAAGTTGTTTGCTATCTAAAGAATGGATGAGTCCAATGTCAGCCACTTTAGTTAGCGAGCTGTTCCTCCCTGATAATCCACTGACTATCACACTGATTTAACAGATGTAGTCAAGAAGCTCCCACTTTTATGACTAAATATTTAATTACAACTAAGCCAAGAGCTGAAAAATAATTTTCCACTTGCAAAAGAGGTTCTCCATAAACTCTTATTGTTTCCTGTTAATCAGTTACTCCACTGTACATACTTGGGCTAACATTTATAGGGTGCTTTTTCAAGTGCTTTATCGAAGTGCAATGATCTCTTCTACGTCTCTTGGATTGATAAGGCATGAATTTCCCTGTATTTTTATCAAGGAAGAATGTTAGTATGAGAAGGTGATTGCTGAAGTCTACTTTTGTCTTTTACATTGCCCTCAGATGTGTTCCTTGAAAGGTCTTTTGTGTTTAATTGCTGTTGTCTCTCAGTGGCTGTCACTCTTCTTGAAGACAAACAGTATGTTCTGTACATTTTGAAAGATTTTAATGCAATTCAAAGTGACAGCTTCTGTCAGACTTGAAAAATCTTTAGCGAACAGAAATTTCACACTCAGAAAAAAAAACCCTTCTTGTTTCATTATGCTTTTAAAAATGCTTTTAATAAATCTTAGTCTTGCTAACCTCCTTTCTCTTAATCTAGAGAATTTAGTAAATCTGTATTACTCTAGTGTTTTGACATAGCTTTGCTGTAAACAACCTCACAGCTGGTGAAGTTCTCACCAACTTAAAGATTTTTAATGGGGGCTTTATTGTTTTCTTGGTTTTGGCTTGTGGTTTTTTTTTTTTTATCTTCAGGAGTGAAAAGCTTCTACCAGTCAAGAAAATGCAGGCACTGAAGGATAATTGGCACTTATTTGAGTAGTAACACTGCACATCCATGACGTAGTAATTCAGTTGCTATGTGGACTGCGTTCCAGACTTTGTTGCAGAACAAACATACAACCCTAACTACCCTACGAGATGGTAGATTCTAATCCAGTAGAATTCTTTGAGAACTGGAACAGCCCATTATTTCAAAGGACATTGTAGAGTTAAAGAAAAATTAAGTATGTTTCACAAACAGAGCCTGAAAAAGTGTTATCTGTCTTGCCTGGGAAGGATTGCAAAGGAGAATGTAGATGCTATTAACTTTGGCTTTATCGCAGAGGAGAAGAGAAGGGAATTTCTTTCTCATCAAACACCTCTGAGGAATACTGCTTTAGTCACAGTGTCATACAGTCACTAGTTCCACTTGGGACATTATGAACCAGCTGAGCAGACAACAGGCAGCTTTTTCTGGGCTATGCCAGACTACATGAAGAACTTTAAGGAGAAGGTTTTTATAAACAGGTAATGCTTAAACTGAGAAGGTCTAGGCATTTCATCACAACCAGGTATTTATGCATTTTATTTACCCGTCTCCCTCACACATTTCAATATTTCTTCTTCTTACTGAATAAAATTGATTGTGCTGCCAGAGAGAAGAAATCACCAGTCCCGGTGGAGAGGTGTAGAATTAGAGATGTGAGCCCTTCACTACCTTTTAACATCCACACACATTCATGATTAGAATAATAAACAGGGGTGGATGTCCTTCCCTATACTTCAAAAGGTTGTAGATGCCTATCAGAGGGAAGAAGCAGAAGACCTATGCTATCTGAATTGACAGAGATATTTCTGAAGAAAAATGTCCTTTGGCTAGCCCTTCCCTCTGACTCCGCAGTTCCACGGCTCTGCCTGACATTACAGAAGATCAAACGGTTGGCAATTAAGCACCGCACACCCACTCTCCCCACCCCCCTCTGGTGGGATGGGGAGGAGAATTAAATCAATATTAGGATTGGCTTCTCAGACTAGTTATCTGCTAGTTGCTTTGCACAACTGAGCATAGGATTTAAATGGTTTAGTGGGTACAAGTTTTGGATAAAAATCTACATACATATTGTGAGAATAATTCTAATAATTGAGAAGGGAAGTATTCTGCTGGGAAGTGATGTCTAGAGAGCCAGAGAAGAAACAGAACTATCCAGTCTTACTCCTAAACCTAGACTTCCTAGAGTAGGCCCTTCTGTACAAGCTGAACTGCAGAAATAATAGGCTCAGAAGACAGGGAAAGGCAGAATTAAGCAGTTTACAGGACAGGCTAGGATGAGTCTAGAGGCTAGATGAACGTACAAGTTAATAGCACAAAAAGTAGTGAAGGGAAACCACTAAGAAGAATAATGTCTAAGAAGGAGAATATAGATCAGAGGCAAAGAAAATTACTTTGCCAATTTCCTTTTTCTTTTTTTTTTTTTAAAGCCCTTTTGCTTTGTTCTAAACAAAGCAAAGCAAAGCAAAGCAAAACAAAAAACACTTACTTAGCATTCAGAATACTAAAAAAACGGACTAAAAGTAGTTCAATGGAGCCAATTTAAATAAGCTGATTTCTTCAGCTACTCCATTTTCCACTTTATCTTTTGCCCATCACATGTTATTTGGGGCTTTTGGGGACTTTCTTGACTAGCACATTGACTAGATGAGGGGCTATATTACGGGAACTGAGTTTGAGAGATAACTGAAGAGGGAAGTTCGTCTTCAGTAAAAGCAGCAAATTAAACATGCGCATTGTTTTCACAGTTTAATTTCATCCACGTTTTCTCTGTCTCAGAACATGCCTTGTGCAGTGCATTTGAATTATCTTGGTACATCCTCCCCTAATTAGTATCTTTTTCTAGCGTGTGGGATATTAGCATTGGCAAACGTCTAACCGTCCAACAAGGGACCTGTTAAATTGCATTTAAGAAAGTTCTTTTTCTACAGCAATTTTTGGACGATAGGAACCCACGTGACACATTTCAGATATTAAAATCTAATAGTATGCTTTGGGAAAACAAATTTCAAGTGTCAGCTAAGCTTTGTATGAATGGAATTCTCATTCTATCTAAAACTTTTCTGAATTTTCAGAAGCTGGCTGTATCTTATCTGAAATACACTGACCAACTTAGCACCCCCAATATTAAATGGAAAGTCTAACAAAGGGGTGGGAAAGTATCAGTGTGTGATGAAGTGGATGGAGAAGTAATCTTCAATCAAGACAGCATCAGGAATAGACTAGTAAATCAACTTTTATGTCTCTGCTTGAATGATATGGAAGAGCTGGTACCCATCCTGGGAAGGCCCTCTTCCCCTGTTCCTACCAAAAAAAACCCCCAAAAGTCCAAGAGTAAAGTGTAGGTTACAGGGGTATTTTACTAGGAAATAAAAGGAAACAAAAAAGAGAGGTTTATTTATTGGGGTTACAGAAAGAGTCTGATCTTTAGCTTTGTTAGGTTTACATTTTTGAGGTCATTTGAAGAGCAGCATACGAGATATCAAAAATACCTGAATATTAAGTCAAGGTGTTGGTCTGGATGCTAACGACGTGTACCAAAGGCTCTTGAGAGTTATGTGCTTAGAAACGACATCTGCAAGGATGTGCTTTGAATTTGACAGGTATGTAAAGTGAGGATTTCTCCTCCCCTTAACATGGATGGATGTGACGCAGGGAAGACACAGCGTCTTGATTCTTTGAAGCAAGCCCACTTGCTTTCTCACATCTTGCTCAAAAACTTTATTTCCAACATCTCTTTATATATCATTTACAATCGTGATTACAGTCTGAAAACCATTGGGAGAGGCCTTTGATCTTTTCTTGTTTCAACAAAACGTTCTGTGACCCTGAAAAGCAGACACTCCTCATACCATGACTGCGTTCAGTCCTACACACCCCCACAAAGCGGTGTTCCGCTTCTTCAACAGGCAGACACTAAACTTTGCGTAACTTATAGGATGTTTTGTTCCAGTCTTGGTTTCGGCCATCATCCCTTCAATTTATTGCCTTGTTTTTCCTTAAGCTACAATGTTCAAAGCGCTTCTAAATCAAACATGGATATAGAGTGTATGGTTCAATATGAGTTTGTTGCTAAAATAGATGTTAACAAAATATCCAGCTGCTTCGGCACACGGCCACAGTAAAGAAGAGAGGTGAAGGAGGAACTGTGCAAGTACCGTAACGCAAAAGGATCTGTCTGAAAGACACTTGGGGAAAAAAAATGGAGAACTAAACAGAGAACTGTGTATCTGTTTTGTTGGGGCATTAAGGCAAGACAGGGATAGTTTTCCATGACGCTTAAGGGACGAGCAACTTTCAGAAGGAGAACTGTTGAATACAACACTAAGGCTTGGCCAGGAAGAAATGATTGGGCCCTGTGGGCAGAGCAGCCCCATTGTAACAAAAAGAGCATCCTTGATGGGTGTGTGCAAAGCTACGGGGAACGCTGAGGTTCACTTTTTTCAATTCAGGTAAGATCTGGTATTGAGAATATCTAAAAATAACTTTTGAATGAATGTTGTCCTCAGTGGGAGTAAGCATAGACCCGTGCTACAACTTCAGCACCATTCACGTTCTTCCTAGTGCTCTTAAATAACTCCGAAGGAGAAATAACACAGAGACAGAGGATGTTTTACATTTCAGTGTGAAATCAGTCACTATGGAAACTGCTCGAGCAATGTTTAGGAAGTCCTAGTTACTGTTATGTTAATGCCAATTCAGAGGGAACATCTTCAATCTCCTCTTATTAAATATAGCTGCAACACTATTAGAAGGTGTATGCCTGTAAGAGGGGCTGGGTGTTGATTCATATGAATTGCATTAATTAAGCCTTGGAAGACTATTTTTTATTTCTTTTGTGTGTGTGTGTTTTCATGCACTTACGCTTCATGCATAATCTGAAAGGTCAGAAATTTCTGGTAGAGTCACCGCAGTGTGTTAAATATGTCTGAACTGGAGAGGAAGTGTAAATGTAATGTGAAAGCTCTAGACAAAAATCCACCGTGACAAAAGAGACCAAAATAATTGCAGGTAATTGTGTTATTTAACTGGGTTAAATTCAGGACACTTCAGATCTTGTATTGGAGTATTTGGTTTAAACTTTTATTCATTTATTACAAAAGATTTCATTACGTGAATTCCTATGAATTCACACTTCGCTTTTTACTCCAAATTACCATAATTTAAAAAAATACATTCTTTTATATGTTCAATTTCAATTTTTTCAGTCTCAGAGAGCTGAATTCTGACAGAAATAAATTCAGTCTTTCTCCTTCACATTTGGGCAATGTTTAGTTCTTAATATGGTTATAAAGAGCAGGGGAGAAAGAAGTGAGTGAAATAAGATTAATTATTAAAATATTCCGAACTTACAGAGACTTTTGCTTTTTGAAAAATCTGTTCTGGGAAAACCAGTTGGCTCTGCTTAAAACTCTAGCATTCATGAATGGTACGTTCAGAAAACCCCCTCACTTTTTAATGTAGAAGAAAATAGGGTACTTATGAAGCCAGTTGTACCTAGAATATCACAAAAGAGTCTCCAAACTATTCATTATTTCTTTTCCCTGCTTTCCCCAAATCTGTTCTGGTTCTAGCTGACATGATTAGTAATAACTAAGGACTAAAACCGTTGCTTAAACAGTTTTAGGGTTCTTTTGGAAATACTGCAGAGGATTTATATGCTTGATTAATAAGTATAAAAGCTAAAGTTCCTATTATATTTTCATTATTTAAAACTTGCAGTTTTATCTCCAGAGTAAACACAAGTTATTATCCTTCAGGTAACACAGCTTAGTAAATTTTTTAGGATCAGTGCAATAGAACAGAGGTCTCTGAAATGCTATTCCAAAACAATAGGGTAGAAAAGGCTCAGTAAGACTTCACAGTGGGAGCCACAGCTGCTTCCTGCTGGGTGTTATGGGAGACCTGTGTGAAGAGTAGATTGTTAGGTCTCTGCTGATTGAAGTATACATTTAAAAACTAGGGAATCCCGTTATCTCAGCCTGTAAAATTAGAAACGATGAATAAAACAAGTTAGAAATACCAAGCTAAAATTCTCATCAGACTTGAAACAGCAGGATTCACAAACGATCTTCTTCAGCAGTGTCTAGTTCACTTTAGGAAAAGCAAGCAGAATAAAATTAAAGCAAAAAGCACTTATCAAATACTTCTCAGTAGTCCAGAAGTGTATTCAGTTGGCCCCGTCATCATAGCCCTAGCAATTAGCCTTGCTTTCATGAAAAAAATTCCGTGCTTTCGCCAAATCCTTTAGCACTCATAATGCTGTCATTTGCATTAAAAAGTGTTCATCACTTTGCAATATCAAAAGTTAGAGACTGAACCTCCACTCTCAGGTGTGAGAAAGGCAGTCAGAGCAGACCTAGATCCTACCTATTCAAATACTGACTTCTTGAGAGCTTTACCAGCTTATACTCATTTCATTTTTCTGCCTTCTATGCCCTAGTGATACTGCACAGAAATAGAGTATGATACGTACTGCAGATTCCTGGAGCATAGCTTTTATTTTAAGTATAGATTTGATTTTCCAAATAGGCTGACATTTTGGTTGCAATATGCAACCTTTGAAATAGACAAATCGACTTCTTGCTGTATGCTGCCGGATTTGCTAGCAGTGAGCTACCGTTGTCGCACGCTTGAATTAGCTAATGGAAAAACATGATTTAGTACAGTCAGTCTCACCAGTACCACCTGCCAGGGCCTCTCCTGCGGTGCAAATCAGATAAGCTAAGTGGGCAAGCAAGAGATTTCTCTGCATAAACCTGTGGCAGAGCACTCCTAATAAAACTGCTGACCAGCGGCATGCGGTGCGAACCGCAGGTTAAGTTGGTCGTGGTTTATGGTTTTCTGAAAAGTGGCCGCAAAGCAGCAGCGCTGGTCTTTCGTATGACTCCTATAAACTGACCCAAAAAGCTCCTTAAATGCTCAAATGAGCCTTGAGTGTTACATTGCTGGTCTTGAGACACATTCGGGCTACAAGACAAATAGATGGAAGCTGTGTCTACCCTTCTTGAAAACAGGTTAGCGCTTTGTATTAAAGGTTCTTCCATTATAAAACGCTGTCCCGTTGCTGTACAGCGTTACACATTGCCCATCATTTTCAAAATAGCATCCGAGCTCGTCATTTTCCTCTTCGCCCTCAGCAATGACAATAATATTCCGTTATTATCCTGCAATAGTGAATCCTGAATTAGACGGTGGATTCTGTTAATTCTGTTCTATTTTGAAGCAATCTATTATAAAGTTTGGACTACTGGAAACAAGTGGTTTTTTTCAGGATACTAATCTCACTAACAAAGCCCAGGAAGGAGAGATTGTTTAGAGGGTGTATATTGGCATAGCCATTAATGACTGTGAAGGACATAAGAAGAAAAGTCACCTGCATAAATCGTTGTTCAATTTGCCTTTAACTCATATTCTTGAACAACATTTAAAGCTTTAGAAATACATTTTAGTAATACGTTTAACTAAAACTCAATGATTTTTTTTACAGTAAAAAAAAAGGTGAGAGAACACGGCCTTAATCTGAAAATGGAGTGGGACAGACTTTGCACGTTCTCTATTACTGTGTAGTCTTACTTCTGCCTATTTTATACTTGCCTCTTCTTCTTGTCATTCATATATGGAAAACAGGGAACAGCACAATTCAGGGTGTTATAAGTCAATTATATTTTGTCTTATTTTGCTGCTGCTTCTCCAGATTTTTACTTCTCCAATGGAAAACCATTCGTCCCTGTGCTGTAATACAGTTTGCCGCAGCAGAATCCCCTGGTGCAAGAGAGTAGACAGCTGCTAATACCTCTGCTGTTCTTAAACGGCCATGGATACACTCAGAGAAGAAAATTTATCTTCCAAATCATTCTACATATTTCTTTACCCACCTCTTTAACAGTTCACTGGTTCATATTGAGCCAATGTCTCCGCAGAAAGCTTTTGAAAGCGCTTTAAATTGTGAGGTGCTTTCAGTAATATTGAAACCTTGGCACGTCCTGGATGATCGCTTTGTCAGATTGGAAACTGAAAATGCCATCATGCTGTTAAAGCATTTCATTATACTTGAATTGTTGGAGCTTTAGATTGAAAGTCACCTACTACCTATAAAGATGTGCATCTGGCTTGTGAGAGATGAGCAGCTTTTGTTGTCATTGGCTGATTTTGCTGCTTTTAACTTCCCTGGGTTAGCTGTGAATCAAAAAAAAATAAAAAAAAAATTACGAGGTGTATTTCAGGTATCTCTGATGAAGCATAGACAAACATTCAGAATACTTACATTATTGAACTTTTTTCTCGTATGACTGAGCAGTCACGACAATAAAGGCCACAGAATTTGCAAAACTTGATGGTAAAAATCCTGTATGCAGCTGGAAGAGATTTAGTAATCTTCTGAGTTAGTGAATTCACACCATTGTTGAAGCGATTTTAGTTTTTATCTAAACAAAGTGCTGGTACTAAATTTTTTATGTTAGAGAACCAGGTTTGTTAAACTGCTTGGGATAAAAGGATACATTTTGCCTTTAGACTGTGTATATCTGACTCTGTTGAATGATTTTGATTTTAAATCCCTAAGGAGTTTATTTTCAGTAAATAACTTCAGGCTCCTCGCAGATACTGATTCCTTAATTAAAAATAGTTTATGTTCCAGTTAAGTCTTATGCTGTTTTACACAGGTAAAGTAAAATGAGCAACAATCCAATTTATAATTTTTCACTTTTTGTATCTTTATGCCAAAACCGAGATCCATCAGTGTATCCTGAAAAAATGTGGTGAAATTTGTGCCTGCCTGCCTAATGGGGACAGTATAGGATCGCACCTGAGATGACCAAATAACTGCAAACAGCCTCAGGCAGAGTGTACTGCAGGCACCTAACTCCGGAGCATTGGGTATATGGGAGGACCGAAGGTGCTGTTTACTACCATTTTTTTTGACATCTTTGGACTGTATCATGACAGGCCATGCCGTATGCCAGGGAAATAACTACTGTGCCCACACTGGTTCAGGCTAACAGTGAAAGCAAACGAGACGTGAAGGAAGTGGCAGCTTCCTTTGGATCATCTCCCAGCTTCCACAAACTTACGAATCAGGTACTTCATGAATCAAACATCACCTCTTTGTATTTAATAGGCCAAGAGATATATTATTTTTTTTTTCGGCATCCATTTCCTGTTTTTCTGATTCCATGTACATTTCTGTCATCATCTGCCCCTGTGATACTGTCTAGTTCCATGTCGAATGAAGAAGTACACCTTTTATTTTCAACTCATCTCCTGCTAGTTTGTCCTGCTACCCTCTTTTTCTTATACTGTAAGAGACAATCAGTAATCATCCCCTCTTCAGGTCATTGTCCTGCCCCAGATGATTTTGTAATCCATCATTGCACCTCCTGTTACTCAGTAACAGTTGTCCCTTCAGTAGGTGTTCACAGAAAGACATGGACCTTTGTTGGGCCTTGCTGTCCTTTTCTGCACTTGTTCTTTTTCCATTGTAAATGTCAAGGATGCGAAATTTTAAGGACCGTCAAAATATTTATTTTGGTTTGGTTTGCTTTCCTTAACCACAATTCAGAATAGTCAATACATTTTTGACAGTTTTTCGCAGTAATCAAAAGAGAGAAATGTGAGAGTTTAAACTTTAAAAGGCTGATGAACAAAAAGATTTTATGATCGTGTGCACCTTATTTGATGTGCGTTACTCACAGTTTTGAGATATTATCCAGGATTTATATTGTGTTGGCCAGAAATTAATATGAGGAAATTACAAGAAGCATAAGAAGGGAGTTTTTGAATGAGAGCAAACAGCACATACAAATATCTGTAGTACATTGTAATGTTTCCTCGCTCTGATCTACCAGTTTACTAAATGTTTGTGGTTGCTCAGTGCTCAGTTTTTGCTGTTCCTTTTTCCAGGCAGGAACAGCACACAGCTGGAAGGAAATGTATATTCATACTTGTGAGTAACAGCAGGTGCAAAGATACACCCAAAACACAGGTTGTTTTAAGAGCTGTATATAAAATGAAGAAAATTACTCTGATAGAGACAAAGTTTCTGACGCTACCTAAGCCTAAGGTCTAGGATGATGGTCAGGGAGAACTATTTTTATAGAAGCTTGACTACAAGTCCTGTTAAATTTGGGAAAATTGTTGTCATCAGTTTCTTATGGATTTGTTTTTTTTGGGATATCTACATACCGACGAACCTTTTCTTAAGGTGAGTTTTGTTGGATTTTGTTTGGTTGTTTTTTTTGGGTGGGCTTTTTTTCCTGAAGAATTTATCTTTTAATTTTCCTGAAACACAAGGGTGGTTTGGAGACTCTGGGAGATTTGCATTTCACTCTCAGCCTGAGTCAGATCATCTGTCATCTGGCAAACAGAAGCAGCTCTCCTAGAAACTCTCCTAACTCTGAAGGAGCACTGCATTACAGAACCCCAGCGATGCAGACTGAGGGATTATTTCTGTCCTGTCTACATCTTCTTAACCGCTGACACCAAATACAGCAAATACCAGCTTCTCAGAGTGTTAATCGTTCTTGCAGAGACAGTATCTTGCAATTGAAGTATATTAAAAGATTTGGGCGCTGAGAGATTTCCAGTGACTTGACCAGAAACACTTGAGCTAATTGTTTTGGATCCGCTCCTCGGTTTAGAGGCATTAAGTTATTGAAGTGAATAGAACGATGTCGATTTGCCAAAGTTAAAAAGTTTGCACTTTGCTGGGAAAAAAAAAAAAAAAAGTGTATTAGGAACAAAAAGAACTTACAGAGCAATGAGTATTTTGAATGCTTATGTGTTGCTCACTCGCAGCTACTGCAGGAACCAAGCTGCAGAGTCTGGAGAGGGTGTTGCCCTGCTGGCTGCATTTCCTCCTGCTCCAGGAGAAGTTTTGCTGCTTGGGAGAGCAGGTCAAAAGAGGGGATCTTTGAATAAAGGGGGCTTTAGCTTTCTTCTCTGCCATATCAAGCTACACTTTCTTGTGTCACATGGCGTCAGTGGAGGCCCACGACAGTGCCACCCTCTTAGTCGTATCAGGGTTACGTACACCTCTATATATTTTATTTAATTAATGTACTGCATTTAATATACTAAGAAAGGAAAAAAGAGAGAATTGAAGAAAGGAAACAAGAGAGCATCAATGGCTTTGCCTTGGTTTCCCAAGAAACCGAAGTAAGAGCTGCTCCAGAGCAAAATAATTCCCTAGCAGCTGGGAGAAAAGAGTGCTGGGAATGCACGTGTTTCTTCTGAGTAGGGAAGGAGTGCACATAGTGAGAAGAAACTAAACTGAAATGAGACCTAATATATGCTAATTAATATTTAGTCAGCAATTAGCATGGGGGCAGCTTGATAAACTGTTAATAAGGACAGGAAACTGAAACCATACTGTCAATACCTTTCCTCACTGCTGGCACATATGGATCAATATTTATATACGCAGGCAATACATACACGTCAATATTTATATGCATATGTAGATATTTGGCATTTTGGAGTTGTTTCTGTTGAATATATACAAACAGACGGATTCAGCATATTGAACAGCTGCCAAATTGCTGGTAGAATAGATGAGGTTACTGGTAATTTAAAATAGATAATATCAGAATTTTTTCAGTAGAAAAAGTTATTGTAACTATTTTTAAAAAAAATCGTAGAATCATAGAATGTTAGGGGTTGGAAGGGACCTCTGGAGATCACCAAGTCCAACCTCCCTAACAGAGCAGGATCTCCTAGGGCAGGCCACACAGGAATGGATCCAGGCAGGTTTTGAAAGTCTCCAGAGAAGGAGACTCCACAACCTCTCTGGGCAGCCTGTTCCAGACTCCATCACCCTCACAGGAAAGAAGTTTCTCCTCATATTGAGGTGGAACCTCCTACGTTCCAGCTTGTACCCATTATTTCTTGTCCTATTACTGGGCACCACTGAAAAGACACTGGGCCCTTCCACTTGATCCCCATCCCTCAGATATTTATAGACATGAATCAGCTCCCCTCTCAGGCGTCTCTTCTCCAGACTAAACAGCCCCAGTTGTCTCAGCCTTTCCTCATAGGAGAGATGTTCCAGTCCCTTCAGCATCCTCGCAGCCTCCCTTGGTCTCTCCAGTAGATCCCTGTCTCTCTTCAATTGGGGAGCCTCAANCTCTGGTGTGTCTGCCTCTCCTCCCCATTTCGTATCATCCGTAAACTTGCTGAGGGCTCCTCTGTCTTCTCATTGAGGTCATTGATGATCCCTGGGGAACTTCACTGGCCACAGGCCTCCAACGTGACTCTGCGCTGCTGATCACAACCCTCTGAACTCTGTTGTTGAGCCAGTTTTCGATCCACCTCACAGTCTAATCGTCTATCCCACATTAAAAAAAAAAAAAGAAAATCAGATTTTTTCAGTGTAAAGCGCCTATGTTCTTTCAAGATAAGTTTTCTGATCATGGCTGTAGACATCTAACCTTATCATAGTTTAACCCCAGCCAGCAATTAAGCACCACACAGTCGCTCTGTCAGCACCCGCCCTGGAGGGGCTGGGGGAGAGAATGGGAAGAGTAAAGGGGTGGGGTGAGGAGCAGAATTGGAAGAGTAAGGTGGGGTAGGAGCAGCAAAGGCCTGGGGTCTGTGCAACTACTATGAAGAAAAATAATTCTATCCCAGCCAAAAGCAGTGCAGGACTTAAGAACAGTTCATTTGGAAGCTGTTAGGAGTAAAGAAGCACTTCTAGTATGTGAAGTATAGCTTAAAGGGTATGCATTCTGTCACATAATATTAATCCGGTACTGGAAAATGGAAACCCTTTGGTTTCATATCCTAAAGTTCAACATCAGTTTAACCCATGATAACATATATCTTCCCTGTTCCGTTTCTCTGAATTTCAATATCGCTCCGTCGTGTTCTGCCTCCTAAATTTGCAACTGAAATATTTCAACTGAGATAGAAACTACGAAAATTATCCACATTACTCTCTGGATGATAGTTCTGCCACGCTTTGAAACAGCTGAATTCCCAATGTGCCAGTTGTCACTCCAGTCAGCAGCAGAGGCATTTATTTCTGTACTCAGGCTACAGCACATTTTAATCATTCTGAAATACAAGACGACACGCAAAACTGATTTTGCATTCCATGCCCTTAAGCAAGCCTATTATCCGTGTTGTGAAAACAGCAAGTTAGCATTTTTGTTGTAATTATTTGAGCTGATTATGTATTATGTTTCCACTCATAGGCATTTTCTTCCAAAGCCCTTTATGCAATTGCTAAGCTGAGAAAAGGCAGCGCAACGCTCCAGAGGCATCTGCCTTAAGACAGCCTCATGCCAGCTCCCTCTTGACAGAGCTGACATCCTTTATCACTGAACAAACCGCAGCGTGCCTATCGCGTGGCTCGGCTAAGAGTGATACAGGACTGCCTGTGCAACAAAGCAGTTTCCCTTTTGACACTAAACGGATGGGTTTATTAATAATTAGGCTGTGTAGGTTTATGCTGAGCAGGACGACAATGCTACTGTCAGGTTTAGGTTTAAAAGGTAATGTTTTCGTTAACTGGTAGGTACCCTACAGTAAGGGCCGCTGCTTCGGTGATACACATCTCCACACACACCTATTTTATTTATAGGATAATTAAGGGCAATTGGTTTGATGCTTCAGATTTTAAAAAAAATAAAAGTATTTTCATTAGAAACATTAAGTACAGATTTGAAAATACATAGCAACATATAGAAATTAAAATACTTTTCAGTCTACAATTCTGTTTCTTAAATTAGTATATGTTATAAACCGGTGTAGCAAGACAAGATTTTCTAAGTTAACTGGTGACTCAGATTATGTCATTATTTGGACCCAGCTGATTTTCTTTTCGAGGACTTACCTTCAAAGCATGTTTAATCCTTACTTTCCGAAAACAGACCAGTTTCATATATTTCCTCTTAATTTGGACATACATGACTTGGGGTACCTAAAAAACTTGCATATTGCAATTGCATATGCAATTGTGTTCTGAGCTCTTCAAGGTTGATACAGACAATATAGCAAAGGATGAAGGGAGGAAGGGAGAGAGAGATGGTGATAAGAACAGATCAGAAAATAAATAGTAGTCTTTAAAATCATCTCTTAAGACAAAGGAGATTTAATCAGACCCACTGCTGAAAAACAGTTCCAATTATGTGAGTAAATTTTAATTTTTATTTTTTTTTAAATGGTAACATTTTCTTTGACCAAAAGAACTGAAACACTGAGGAAGTAAAGCGTACTATGACTCGTTTCAGCAGTTTGTATAACCCGTTACTAATTAGCCCACAAACACTAATGAACTACCATGTGAGCTGGTATGGAAGAGGCAGTTTGTGCTGTCAAGGACTGAAGAGCATTAGGGTTCCAAGACTGTACTGAAGCCTATAAAAATATCTGAGAGAGACTCCACTGGATGCTGCCTGTAGGTTCACTAGAGCAGACCCTACCTGAAAATGAGAGCTGGAAAAGTCAGCAAGGTTGGAAAGTTTGTGAACCAGGATCCTAGAGGATGTGGATTATTTTATATCAGTTAAAAGGTGATTTCTAATTTTCTCTAAAAAGACAATAACGCAAAGAAAAAAAAAAAAAAGGAATGCATTGTTCATGTTCTTGAGTCATCTCTTTATGTATCTTTATGTCAAAATATTTTAAAGAGATGCTTTAGAAGCTAATTAATGATCGTGTTCCCAAATGAAAGAGTATAAAAAACAACCCTGCAAGCATTTCTCTACTGTAATATACTTTGTTTTTATAGACGTTGAACTGTCCTGCTGCTGTTCTGTAATTAATTGTACATCATATCTCATCTTGAGAAGAGTGTGGTTAGAAGTAAATTGAGTGAAATGTTTTTGCCTAAAACGACAGATTCCGTATTTCTAATATATTTTTTTTGCATGCATAAAGTAACTTTAAAATGAAAGCCTGTGTTTCCTGCAGGCCTCCATTTCAAGAAGTTATTTTATGCTTTCAGGAAAAAAAATGGCCAATATTTCACTTGTTTCATTACTTCTTTCGGTAGCATGAAAATTTTAATTAAGTACAGTATTGCAGCAATCAAAGAGAGCACTAAAACAACACAGACAGAAGCTAATAAGGTTTTATATCATTTAATCCGGAAGACAGCCCAAAATCTCAATGCTTTGCCAAGCAGAAAAAAAAAATAATAAAAATTTAGCTTGCTTGTATCTGAATTTACTAATTGGAAGGAGTAGGAATTGTTGTCATATAACATAGACTTTGTCGAATTGCTGTGCGCTACAGTAATTACTTACAGACTGGTCTACATTCAGCTCAATTTTTTTGCAGGTTTGTTTGTAGCAGGAGACGAAAGTATGGTGCATGAAAGAATTAATATAGTTGGATTGGCTGGTGAAGGAAGAGTTCCTGAGCTCAGAATTTAGTTTCTCTTATCTGATTCCATTTTTGTCTTAGTTTAAATAGCGAGTGAGGTTAATAATATGATGTAATCAGATAGCAAGAAGGAAGGAGTGTTGAGCTGATAATCCTAGAGGAGCAACACTGAAGTACAGTTAAAAGATGACATAATCTATCCTGTTCTGCCTTTTAAGAGTTGTCATCTGTGACACTATGGTATGATGAGCTGAATTCCCAGAGAAGCAACAGAAATACAAACACTAAAACGTAATTACTGTAATTGGAAAGATTTAGGTAATCGCTGTCTACCTGTATTCAAAATATCTTTACAGAATTCACGTGACACATCAGAGAAAAAAACCCCAATCAATTAAAAGCCCAGGAAAAAAACCCTCTTCCCATGAAAAAGACAATGCTTTTGAAATGTTGTGAAGACCGTGATAAGAGGAAGAAAGCAAAAAATGGAGAATGCAGAAGCTGAGATATTATTTATGTCAAATTTTACACTACATGGGACTCCTTCAAGTTAATGGATTTCTTTACTTAGTGATTTTTAATTTTTTTTAGCTTAATTATGTCTGGGAGAAAACATAAAAGACCTATGAAAATAATTTCATACTATGCCAATGAGACACTGAATCGTCGGTCTTGAAACTCAGGACAACTAACTACTAACTGATGTGATATAAATGTATTTACTTAATTTTATTTACTGACATTTAATGTTAGACCAGCAAGTAGTCCTGTTTTTAAAGATGATTCCTCCTTCAGGACTAAATGGTTTAGGTTGAAAGTTACAGCTGGATTATATCACTGTAATTTTGATACCTTCATTGGCCTTGCACTAGCTCACTGATTTTTGATTAAGTAAATCCTGTGATACGGAATCATTGACTCTGTCACAGTTTGAACATGAATATCTACTCTTCATGAGATACTGTTCTGTCCATTCTGAAGAATTCACACCTTACTCTTTTCAACTTCTTTCCAGCATATATTTCAAGACAATGATGATGCTTCCTTTTTCCTATAATGCATTTTTGTGTAACTGTGGTGAAATTATTTTTCATCCCTGCAGCAACAACAATTGTTTTGTCATCTTTCAAGCCTGTGCGCCTTTGAAGAAGATAATCATCACAGAGAAAGGGTCTCTGATGAGCTTCAGAGCAGAGGTATTGTTTTTCCCTTGGTATTTGTATTACTCTGTATGTTTTTACCTGCATTTAAATAAGTTAAGAATAGTCATCAAACCATGAATCTTGAGCTTGCAGTGTCTGGGCAAAGATTGGACTAGATGATCTTGAAGGTCTCTCCCAACCAAAGACATTCTGTGGTTCTGTGAATCTGAACATGTTCTTTACTGTTCTTTAATTATGGACATTCTGGACAAATAAGTGACTTATCTAAGGAAGGCATGATTAGCTGTTCAGACAACTATGGAACAAGAAACTTTCTTAAAATTTTAATGCCTTTGTCAGTCAACAGTGAAGAACAGCTCCATTGACATATTTTCCTGTTTCTTGCTTTTCTTCTGACGAAAAGAAGTTTTATAAAGCTGCATAGTTAGCTACATTTTCATTATTTGGGCAGAAAATAAAAGGATGGAAGAATGTCATATGTCATATGTGCAGTGAAATATGAGCTTTTAGGGATCTGATGAGGCTTTTCTTGATACTGAACACAATAAATTAAGTAAATGGGTAGGGGTGTGAAAAAGTGAGAAAAAATACGGAAAAATAAAATATCAGATAAGGGACTCAAAAGTTAGATGACATTATAAGAAAGAGATAAGCCCATTACAAAGAAGCTAATGGGCTTAAAAAACGAATTACCAGGAAAAACAAAAGAATTTAAACAACATGAATGAATATTTTCCCACAGATATGTTTCATTGAAAGTAGATGTACTGAGACGTGAAAAAGCACAAATGTAAAAATGGAGATAAACCAAAACAGAAGTCATTTCAGTTTGTCTAAAACTTCTGATGCGGTTAGCACAGTTACAGAGGAATATTCTTACTTCAGAGCAGAAGTTTTACAGTGATAGTGCAGCCAAACTCTTAATTTCTTTTGAAGAAAAGAAATAATTTCTTCAGGTTTCAAGACTTTTGTATAGTTTGCTTTAATGAAAAATAAAATTTCTTGAAGTTTATAAAAAAAGTTTCAAGCACCTCTTTGCTTGATAATAAAAAAAAGCCAAGTGCAGTACAGAGTTCAGATGTGAAGTGACAGATTTAAATAGTACGGCCACAAGTCAAATCTCTGACAGATACTTTTACAAAATACCCGAAAGGAAAAAGGAATATGGAAGGTTACTATCTGCAGCTAAAAGTCTCAGCATTGGCAAACTGAAGAACACTGCTTAAAAGATCAAAATTTGTCCCCATAAAGAAGCTTAAATATTTTAGCGTAGTTGGAGGTCAATTCTAAAAAGTTTGTCTTCGGAAGTCAAAGAGAATAGATTCCTAGAACTGGAAATTATAACTGAAAAAACTTTAAAAAATGACTGTCATGCACAGCAAAACCAGTGAGTAATCGATGGGTAACAAATTAATGATTGGTATGTTGTTATAAAGATTTCTAGGGGTTTTAGGAATTAAGCACATTCAGAAATTTGCAACAATTTGATTAAGAGCTTGTAGTTAATATGCCCTACCGATATCTGCATATTAAAGACATATATATATATATATGTTTCAGAATCAAAATACTTCTTTCAGAAGATTATAGAATTTTCTTCCAGAAATTGAACGAAGATGAAGGTATCTCTCGTAATGATGTAAAAAATGTACAGCATCTCTATCTCATAAATGTACCTTTATCTATATACTTGTTTCAATAAACGTCTTTTGTTTGTTCTTGGGATTCAATGACATATATGACATTCAATGACACGGAAGGACTTGCTGTTTCCCCTTAGTACAACACTCAGCATTTAGGAGGCACTATTGTTTTCTACTGCTGCGTTTTTCAGCCCATCAGTACAATCCCTGCTATAAACCCGTCATACGGTGACAATCCCCGTAGGGCACAGACAATACCGTTACCAGCCAGTGATGATGTTGCATTTTGTGTCAACCGAGCTTCTTGTTCCCTCTAGGATAATGCAGCTGCAAAATGTTCACACAAGTCAATTCTAGGCCCTCTTGCTGACTATTTCTGTACTCATTTGTGTAGTACACCACTGTAAAGAACATTCTAGAACTATGCTGTGGCTTTTATTGTGATTTGATGCTGACTGGGATGGTTGATGATGAGGAGCAGACTCTGCCACTGATACTAACATAAGAAACTTGTGTAATCGTGAACGGAAGGAAATCACTCTTTTTCTTGACATTGTAAATTGGGGGCTGAATATTCAGAGGTTATTTTAATGACTCATCTATAAGTTTCTTTTCTTAAGGAAACCACTCCCTCAGATGCTCTGAGTAAATGGATTCAGAAAATAAAGTTACGGTTATAGATTTGATGCAGTTCTGAGGCAAGTAACTTTAGTACTTCCAGGTACCTGTGCAAACTCAAAAAAAGCGTGAAAACATATTCAATAGTTAATTTAAAAGAAAAGAAATACAGATCTATGTCATATTATATTCAAACAGGCAAAGCCAGAAGTACAAGAAGTCTGTCGGCTTTACTGCTAGAAACAATATGTTGGTCAATGAAGAAAACATTCTTTGTAACGTATTCATTATTATTCTGTTTCCATAATTAATATATTTGCGTGAACATAACTGAATAGTTTCTTAATCATGTCATCATTTTCAGATTTGAAAACTGCCAGACTTGGCTTCTCACCATATTGTAAATTATGAATACTAACTCAGGCAGAAAGAATGCCAGTAAGAATCTTATACTAACATTTCCCAAGTTTTTTTGCTGTTATTGGCCAAGTAAGACAGGACATAGGATATGTGCAGGCCAGTACAGAAATAAATACAACTGGTGAGGTACTGCAATCAAGACATAAAAAAAAAAAAAAAAAAAGAGATATAGAGATGTAGTCACAGATACGGTCAGTTTTCCAGACATGAAATAAATTCCGTCAATAGTATTGAAATACATATTGCCCAAGGAATTATTATTTCTTTTCATATATTCTCTCCAAGTGTTCTATGAATGGAGGCTGCTAATTTACATTAACCAAAATATTTCCTGCCCTATCTCAACTCCCAAGTCAAATCCAAAATATTTGGCAAAAGTGTTTTTTTTTTAAGGATTTGGTTTTGATTTTTCAAAGTGAGTTTTCCAATGTCAATAGCCAAAATGTCTTCCTACATTTATGAAGAAGAAAATTTTGTAAAGGAAGCCTTAGCTTGCTTCAATATTACATTTCCATCGACAATTGATCAAAAGAGGGTTTTCTATAGTTTTAGCCATTGGGAATTATTAACTTGGTTCTTACTGAGGATTGAGGCTCTGCTTGGGGTTCTCTTGCCTGCTGCACGAACAGCGATTGTCCGCTTTTGGTGTGCTTCAGGTATGTTTAACTACCTCCTGTACTTTATTCAGTCAGCTTCAAAAATTAAACTAGATTTTGTCTCATTACACCTAACGTGATGACAGAAGGTGGCAAGAGAATACATGAACAAAGCACCTTCTTTGAATCTCCTGTAGCATCACATTGAAATTTGAAGACCATGGTTCATACTTTTAAAGTACCTGGTACCTCATTTGGCTGTTGTGTGCCTCTTTGATGTGTCCATGACACATCCTTCTAAGTGTCACTGTCTTCATGATATGCTAAAGTTTCCAAGTAAAAGAGATACCGGATTTATTGGTAGGCAAATACAACTTTTCTTCCTCTTCAAGTAAATGTAAAGGGAGATTTAAAACCAATCATCGTTCTATTTCTTTCCAAGAGAACTGTCCTAGTAAATTAAAATTTAAAGGAGAAGTCATGCAAGCTTTATTTCAACACATTTGATTTTCTGCACTTAAATGATTAATTCACTTCCAGTTATATTCTGCTTAGTGAAGATATATTTGAAAAACAACCTGTGTGCAAAGAACTGTTGGCATGGTAATTTATTCTCATTTAAAATCCAAATTATAGCTCATTAGGGATCCCATATTCTGGGGAGAATGCCCATCATTGGTTTTGTTAATAATTCTCTGATGCTGTAATTCTGTATAAGTACACGCATTAATTCACATGTAAATCTACCAGTGTGATTAAACTGGATTTGCTCTGATGTCACAACCTCTAGAACTAAATTTAGACGAAGGCAGAAGAATCCAGTCTTTAATATGTAGAAAGATTGAAATCTTAAATGACACGATCCTTGAACTGAAATGCTTTTATTCAAAATTTGAAGGACAAAAAATAACTCATCCATTAATTATTGCTTTGAAAGCTTATTCTAGCTAATATAGTAAGAAATATATAAATTATTGCAAATCTCATTTTTCAGCTATTGATTTTAATAACTGTTTTACCAAGGTGGAGAATTTGAGTTTTCTTTTAAAAAAATGCTTTTGTTAATGATTACCGAGGACAGTTCTGACTGTACCTTTAAGCCACTTTTGTGGCTCAGAATTCGAGGTGGCAAAAATAATTGTAGTTTATTTCATCTTAGGATGTTTTAGATGTAAAGTTAGCCTAGTTTTTGCGTAAATGACAATCCTTTGGATGGATGTTGCTGTCGTTAGAGAATTAGGGATGTTCGGTCATTGCTGTTCTACAATAGGGTGGGGGTTTTTTTTGGCTTTACGTCATTTAAAATTGAAAGATGCACTGGTTTACTCGAAGGACTGTCCATTATACAGTATATACATCTGTACATATATATACAGCATATATTATTTCAGATAAGATTAGTCTTATGGGCAGCTGCCAAATAAATTTTATTACAGGAAAGATGTAACAGTGTCCAGCGGCTGCAAAATAAAGTGAAGGAAATGAAAATGAAAATAAAGCACGGGTTTTCAATTGTGAGGATGATTTACCATCAGAACTATATCCACAGTGAATCCTCTGAAACAGGCAAGAAACATTTTGAAACTCTTCTGGTTTTAACTAATAAATTGCTATGCTAGACTGAGGAATACGCTGCATGCTTTGTGGAGCAGTTCTGAGTCTCAATTCCCAAGTCACAATTCTAAGGCTTGGCTTTTCATGGCTATTGAATTTATCTAATATTATAGGCACCAGGTTACAGATTTGTCAAAAGGGAAAGACTTTCTTCTATTTGACTTATTCTTAGGTTTCTTTTGGGGAGCAAGATTGCTATTTACCTATTTAATGACAAGATATATTTGGTGATACAAGGCATTAAGGTCTCTTTCTAGGTGTAAACAAAAGACAGCTCCAACTCTTTGTGCGCTGGAAATTTCTTTCAGTCAAAACTGAATGCAAAATCTAACGTTTTAGGATGCCACAAGGATTTCCAAGGAACATTTAGTGTGATGTTCTCTTGATTTATGGTTAAAATCCAAATTACTGATACTGAATCATAAAATCCAATCCAATCCAAAATATCTTTTCTAACAGCCTATTGCTTTTCTTTTGCATCTGTATCATTTGCATTTGTTCTTCACGGTACAAGAATAATAACGACTGGACATGTTGCAGTGAATTCTCAACCAAAAGCCCTCCACTTTGAGTTTTACATTGTTAAAAAGGTTTAACAAGGCAAAGTCTACCTGTCTTCAGAGCATGGGACATGGGAAAATTGTTCAGACTTTTTCTGGTGCAGATATCTGAATTATCTCCTTATTTTAAATCCTTTTGAACTGAAATGCCTTTGAACCTGTTCTTTTTCCCCTGAATGATAATCACGTACCTGGCACATATTGCCTCTGACACGTGCGCTCACAGCTGCTTTAAAATACTAAATCTTTTAGCTATGTTTCCTTTTATACATAAAGAGGTATAATTTGCGTAAATGCAATTTAATAAGCAGCCCAATTACAATTTACAAGTTTAGAAGTATTCTAAATTTTGTTTCTGTTTCAATTACGTTGTTGCCTAATTATTCTATAAGCAGAATTAGTTAACAGAGAAGGAACCAAAAATGCAAACAGGGATTAAATCACTCACTAAGCTGCTTGAAGAAGCGAAAGGCACTTCATAGTACATTTTATTATTTCAATCACCAGATTCATTTTTTTATGTCCTTTTTGCACTGCTAGCCCTGCCCAGCCCTCGGGGTTTCCCCCACCTGATGGGCCAGGTCAGGTCCCTGCCAGCCCCTGGGGAGCCACCAACTTTCAGGGTGGGTTCTCGGTTAATCATCCAGCACTCCAGGAGCAAAATTACCTGGTATGTTCCTACTGAGATCCCAAATGTAGCACAGCAAACTTCAGAGGAAAGGATCTGCAGCACGCTGGTAAAGGGGGTCAGCCTCATGCAAGGCAGACTACCAAGAGTGATGACACTTGGAGTATTGTAGAAAGTCCAAGACATACTCCAAGCTCTCCTAAAATTGGAAAGCTCTGTTATGGTGAATAAACTCAGAAAAGACAAGGCCTAAGAGGGTGGCTGTGGACCTTCTCCGACATGGTTTCTGGACTGGAGCTAGCTTATATCCCACCAGCTCAGAAAAAGGTAGAAAGAGCTTTTGTGTGCCCGCATAATGTGCCCATACGCCTCACCTGAGTATTCAGTATGTTTTTCCCCTCTTAAACTCTAAAAAGTGCCTTCTAAAGCAATAGTGAGTCTGCCAGAACTTTGAGGCTGATCAAGTTAGATCCCTTCCTCTACATAAGTTCCCAATGAACACCAAAGATTTTCAAGTAAAAAAAAAAGAAGAAAAAAATCAAAACCCTCCTCCTAACAATACACATCTCAATAAATATCTCTTTTAAAATACAATAGTAGGGAAAGCGCTTTAACAAAATAAAACGGGCTGACAGCCAACCTACCTCTTGGACGCTTGAAGGTTTGCTTCTTGCCTCCAGGCTTGGCTTGAAGGTGACATGGAGCTCTGTGCAGCCTCCTTCTTGTCACTCTTACTTCCTTTGCCTTCTTTGACCCATGTCTTGTGAACCTGGCCTTCCCAGAGGAGGCCCAGGTTTACAAGGGGACAAGAGTTTCTGCTGCTCTCCAGAGGAGCATGGCAGCTCAGCAACTTCCTTTTGAAAGCAACATAATATAGGTTAAAAAAGGTTGAACCCATCCATTTATGCCACATCTGTACCCTCTCACTCAGTTTTCTGTTCAGTCGTTAACATTTTACACCGTATAATCAAATTAAAAGATTTGCAGCCTGGAGTACATTTTTGTCTCCATGTACCTCACATCTCTGAACCTACTCTCTTTTCTTAAAGGGTGAGGAACCCTATCATCTGATAGCATTTCTGAGCTGATTTCACCAACTGCAGATAATTCCTTGCTTCATTATTCCATGTGGTCATAATAAATCTGAGTTGAGTGTGGTCAGAGTGACACTTTTCAAAGGCTGAGGTGAGCAGTTTCAAAAAGACCTTTTTTTTTTAAGTAAGAGCTCTCATGCAGGATGCAACTGCTTTCAATTAGAGCATTGAGGCAAGACATTGTGTGAACACCTGAAGTGAATAATCAGCAAGGATTTTCTTTTCCTATAGAGGTGATTCTTTACAAGGTGTTCAAGTGACTCTTTTGACAATGCGATCTCTCGCACTGAAGGACCGTCCTTATTAAATGACAATCCTCTCGAGGTGACTGAAGCGAGCATTCTGAGTACAATCTAAACCTCAGAGCAAATGCAGTGATACTGGATGATGTGGTCATGTTGCAGCCTCGGGGGCATATTTTGGAAAGTATACTTTTATAGGAAATAGACATATTAATTGGTTAATATGTTTTCCAGAAACCTGTCAAGAGCTTGAGTGGTTTTTCAGTTGTATTCTTCAGGAAGCGTGGTTTTCATTTGGTTTTGCATTTAGCAAAATGCAATGTTGTTGTACTTAATCTAATCATAGCCTTTAAGTTTGATTTAATCTGGCAAGGATTTCCATATGCTGTCAAAGGAAACATTTTCTAGACGCAGGCACATTAGGAAAGCATTTTAATTATGGGCCTGAGATCACTCATTCTCCCAGCATAGCATAATAAATCTGGTTTGCTGAAACCTTCAGTTAGTAAACGCCACTGTCATTACACAAGAGGTATGGTGACTACATTTCTGCTTCAGGCCAAGCCAGTGTTTTAAAAACTCCAGTATCTCATTTTGCTTCTCCTTAATCCCTCTTCCTAAGTAACTAGCTGATATGTCAACGTGTGTTTGTACAACAGGTTGAGGGATGCTGAGAATCACACAGAAGTTAGAGGAGAAGTCATGTTCCAGAGGTGACTAATGTCTGCTCAAAACTCTGAATCCATCCTGTGAGCTCAGCGTAGGTGTGCATTTCACTAGCAGTCACAGATAATGCACTTCTTGGCACTATTACAAGAGTCGGATTGCAGGGATAGTTTCTGTCCGTGCATTTGTTGGTGCAAAAAGATAATCCTGCACGGATAGAATTTTTTTTCCAATGAAATGCATTTGGGATCCTCCCACGGGACTCCATCCTTTCAAGGAGTTGCAGTGGCCACCGGGGGTTAATTTCGATCCAGCTTGAAGTCGGAGTGACAGCGGTTTGTGGCTCCTGAAGAGTTAATTAGAGAACACCAGAACTGTTCTCTCTCATTTAGATAAGAATTTGACACCTTTATAAATTCATGAGCTGCACAATTCGTGCTCTGCACAAACGCACAATATCCTATTTTTCATTAAGCACAGTTTTCCATTTCCCAGTGCCCGGTCAGACTTTGCTCATAGTTTGAAAAGTAGCGTAATGCATCATTTATGCTGCCTTCCACCCTTACTGACTGATGGTCTCCTGGGCTGTCAATCATTTCATTGCAGTTTGTCAAAAATAATGTGAAAAATTTAGTTACTGATATGACTGAAGTGCATTCACCTGTAAACAAAGGCTTGAGATGGAAACCTGAGAGAACAGTTTGCTAAGGTCACTTTAGTTCTGACAAAGCCCTAAATGGAAGTCAAATTCTGGTATTCGATTGACAAAATGACAAATATAGTTTCCTTTTTTTGATTGGAAAAGCAGATTATCGATAATTATCAGGAAGTTTCTTTTTTCTTTTGAAAGAGTTTCAGTTCGATAACACGATCTTCAGCTCTATGCAAAAGGCCCTCGTGTACGACCATCATACGACCTGACCACAGAAGTGCCTAGTTGCCTGTCTCTTGCTCAAATTCAGAAGTCCTATATTCAAACATCAGCAAGCCCATAGTAGATGCATGTCAGTGAGCACCAACTTCAAGGCTGCTCTTCCAAGGAAGAACTGGGAGCTGAGAATGACTACAGCACCAAGTCCTTGTCCCCAAGGCACAGTCCTGCAGCACCGGAGCTAGGTGGACATCCCTAGGTGGTAGTGACAGCTCCGGGTAAGGCATGTGATTGAAGTGCCATCCAGGGAGTTCAGTCATGAGCAGCAGGAGAAAAGGCTGCAGTGTGGGTCCAAGGTTCATCAAGGAGGCAGGGACAGAACCAGGACTGGAGATGGAACGCACATGGCATGGGTAAGGCGAGGTCTGAGCGCCTGGCTTAAATGGAGCTCCTGCACTCCTGGGCAGAAAGTGTGAGTGGAGGCTCCACGCAAGGCTGGTCAGGGCCTGAGGAACATGAAGGTCTCTAGATGAAATTGAGGTTCTAAGAGTAAATGGATGATGTCAAAGAAAAGTGTCAATATAAAGAAAGGAGTTCATGTTTCCTCCAATTTCCAATAGAATGATCAGATGTTTGTTCAGAAATATTAAAGGAATAGTTGTTGGAAGCGAGAACTTGGAAAACAGAGCGCAGACTGAGGCACTGGTGTCTTGAAGATACAGTTTGGGGTACCAGACACTGAAAGCAGGAAAAAAAGGCACAGAATGTATATGTTGAAACAAGCGAAATCTAGGACATTTTTTTCTCACCACTTGCCACTCCATGTAGCTGTGAATACTTCCTTTTTCCAAGGAATCATTGTTCATTGTATTTCTACAATTTCTTTTCATGGATGAGAGAGAAATGTGCATATTTTATCTCTCCTTTCTGTACATATCACACTGTTTCTCTCATTTTCAATGCATGTTGCTGAAATTTTTGCTTCCTGTTAATACCTTTTGCTATGTGAAATGTACACACAGTTTGATATAAGGTTTTCCTGCATAACTTTACTGTTGGTTTAAGGTATATAGATCATTTAAGATGTCATAACTTATAAATGACATATCTGTGTATATAACTTGCATGTATGGAGGCAGTTTTGGGCTTGGCGTTTTGGAAAGACTTGAATTTCAAAGGGTTCAGCTCAAAGTCAGATACAAGTGTTTCTGAGTTATTGTAGCTCAGCTGCCTGTTTCTAAACATGAGAATGTTTGCAAGACTCATAAAACCAAAATATCTCATTAATCTTTACAAGCTTCTGTGCATTTTTCAGGAATTTTTTTCTCTAGTGTCAAACAAACTTTTGTATCATCTCATACAGATATAAAGTTTCTGTGTTTAGCACAGCTCTCTCTTCATGGAAGACAATAAATTAATGCTAATGAACAGGAAAAACTCTCAACCATTTAACCTTGCTTTAAACATCAAGAGTTTCTGCAACCAACTTTTCAGAAAATAAGTGCAGTCTCTCTAAGAAGGCTTGGCTTCACCAAATTGAAAAGTAAATCTAAATTATGCTAGATGATCTCTGGTCAAGTGCACCTTCCAGTGAGCTGGTGCTTACCTGCGATTCAGATTAGAGTTAGTAAATATATACTACAAATCAATATATTAAAACTACATATAAAATGTAACATTCAAAGTTTCCTACAAAACATGCTGATAGAAAGAAATATCATTAATATTAATCATATTTTAAATCATGTTTTGACTGTTAAGTTTTTTAATAGCCTTTTCTGGGCAACTGCTCAGGTGTCAATTTTACTTCTAAGACCAGGTGCTATATTTTATGCAACTACACATGTATCCTTTACATCCACTGTTATTATTGTCCTGTTTTAATTGTGGCGTTAAGAATTATGAATAGTGCCTTTTGCCTTCATACTAATGCTTGCAGACTGTATTGAATAGATGTACATCTCTTTTTAGAGAGCCATCTGATGCCAGGCTTTGTGCAGCCATATCCCCTACTGAGTTCAACTACAAGTAAACAACTGCCTATTGCATAACAGTTGAACTGAACCACTGCTAAATTTACACTCCAAAAATGTTTTTGAAGTTAACAAGATGATTTTGTGCTGTCGAATTTGTTGCTAACCTGTTGCTTTTAAAGAAGAAGGAGACTGTGTCCTTTTCGTGACTAGAATTCAAATCAGCATTGCAGGCTGTGCACAAAAATGCATCTAAAAGGCAGAGAATACTTTTTATCTTTCCAAGAGAAACTGTTTAGATGTGCCCAAGACACAGGGAAATCCTTCTTTTTTTTTTTTTTTTTTTTTTTAAATTGCCTCTAAGAAAATTCTCACTAGAAAATCCTGGTATTTCACATGTGCTGGTTTCTGTTTGAGGAATAGTGCTTTTGATTTCATTTATTTTTTTTTGCCAGAGGAGGGAGAAAGGAAATATTCATTTATATTCACCAGGAAACATTAATACAGAAATTTTACTTTCACTGTTGGTTTAAAATATCAGTGCAGCTGCACTTTCTGCATTTACACTCTAGGAATTCTGCATTATGTGTGAAGATTCACGTGAAGATTCCAGTTGCAAAATTTCTACTTGGGTAAGTTTTTCTAGAAGCAGTTACCTGCAGCATTATCATTGAAAGTATCGCATGTATTTATGTAAGAAGCAACTAGTTTTTTGAACTGTTGACACAGAGCGTAGAAAGTGTCTTTCTTGCCTCAATTTGGCTTTAGAAGACTAGATTCTCTTTTTAAAAGAAAAAAAAAATCTAAAAATTCTGTTTTTAGGCTGTTGGTATTGGTTTTGCTTTCCTGGTAGTCTTACTCAGTCTCCAAACATCATCACCAAAATAACTACTACTGACAAGATACCTTTGTGTCTTTTAGTAGCACTAAACTGACCCCTTGGTGGTATATTGGCAATAGAACCAGCAAGCATACAACTGTAAAAAGTATCTTCTTATGTCCTGAGTATGAAAAAAAAAAAATCTTATTTTCTTTAATGGCACTCTAGAGGCAGACACGTATCTCCCTGTGCTGTCTGCGAAAGTTAAGAATGCACTTTTATATCCAGAATATGTATTTTAGGTATTAAAACCAGAGTAAGAATCATATTTTTTTGTAAATCTTCTTGAAAAGATTAATTAAATTTAAGTCTTTTCCTGTCAGTAAAATGGATTACGGAATAGTGTGAGAATATTCACGGATAATTCCGTATCGGTTTTACTGACATTTTTCAAGCATCTTATCCAACAGGTTAATTAGATTCTAAGAACTTTTTAATATTTCTGCCACTTTTTTTATTGTTTTTGAATAGAATCCTAATTGAAATAATCTCCCTAAAACTATGGAACTGTCATGGAATAAACAACTTCGTAATTCTGAATGAAATCTAAGTTATTATGTAAATATATAATATTTATTGTTAATATATTTGAGTAGAAAATGAGACATTCTGTGAATAAATCATCTATTATTTAGGCAATTAGATGTTTTTCTGCTTAATTAGTTTGCATTAGTGAGTGCTTTGAATACTGTTCATGTAACTACACCTAGTGAGAGAGAAAAAAAAATCTTTTGTGGCACAGAAAAACAACCTGTGGAGGGTGCAAAATGTAAAAAGGCAGAACGTCAAATAACTGAGAAACAAATGAGAGAAGAAAGAATAAGAGATGCTTAACTAATGCTTTACAGACAACATGTAATAGATTAACTCGAACCGGCTGGAAATGATTCTTAATAAAAAGAATTTTTTTTTCTTTTTATTAAGAAGGAAATAGGAAGGAGATTGATTAGTATTTGTCAAATATCTGTTTGTGACTTCTTGCCCCAGCCTAACCCACCGGGAGCTGGGATGAGGCGTTAGCACCGTTATTAATTGAGACTAGATACTGTCAAGCTGTACTGAAATGTTGATTGTTTTGCTTATTGCGAGTTTTAAAATTCGCATGTTTAAAAGTGCATTTTAAGTAGGAAGATCTAGAGAACTAATTGTTGTGGTTTATGATCAGGGCAGCCCACTACCTATAGCAGATGTTCTCTGTTAACCCCTCTCCCTCCCCAAAGGGGAAGAGAAAAGGAACAAGGGAGAGACACTTATCGATTAGAAAAGGAAACTAGAACAGCTTGAATGAAAATGGAAAATAATAATAAGAATAAAATGGAATATGTACAAACATATACAAGACCAGTATCGAACCCAAACCCACCTGATGGCAAGTACGTCACCGTCGCCACTGATGCTGTGGAGCAGGCACTGGGAAAGTCCCAGACAGGGCCCAGCAGCAGACAGGAAACGTGTTCAGGAGCTGGATTCCGGTGCTGGATTCAGGAACACTCTGACCAAGATCAAAAGCAGAAGGAACAGAGTCCTCCTTGGATTCCAGCTGTTGAAGAAATGAGGAAGAATCTGAGCAAGGGTCCCGAGCAAGAGTCCCCGAGCCGAGAGCAACCGAGCAAGGGCCTAACGTGGTGCACAGGATCCAGCAGTGGCCTTGGTCTGCACCCCAGTCCCTGGTACTAACTCTAAACATCGAACGTTATCCCTGCCAGAAGCTGCCACTGCCTGTGAAAACGTGCTGCTAATTTCAGAAAGTGCAGTTTGTTAAAGGAACTGAGCTGAAAGGTAAAAGTCACTGAACAGAATTGTCCTGTTCTAACTCAAACCAGGACAGTAATGGAAAAATTTGTATTGATATTTATGTTTTAACACCATGCCCTGCAATGATTGCAAAATATTATTTTTCATGTTCGTCTCGTTTCTGCTGTAGAAGACCTGTTGCTTAAACTAACATGAAAACCCTTTGCCCTTCGAGATGCCTATTGATGAATATATCTTCTTATTTCTTCAAAAGATAAGAAACACGCTATCGTGCTCCATTTTAATGGTGTGAAATATGAGGTGTTCACTCTGGAATTGATTACTGTGGATTGGATTTAGATATCCTAAGGAGAAGGTGATTTGAAAGGTATATTAATTAAATGGACCCACGGTTTGTCACCACAGTCTGGTTTTTATATTAAACTGTTTTCTTCTTTAGAATTTTGACACTGTTCCTACATATTGAAAAAAATTACGATATAGAAATGAAAGGGTGCTGTTTATTTCTCCTTTGTCCAACATTCATTGTTTTACTAAAAGTAAAATATGTCTAATCACTGGAAGAGTTGGTAAATTTGCAGTATTTCCCAGTCAGTAGAGCACTCTTTGTACACTACTGATACCTTTGTTCTATTTCCAGTTTTACATCCTCTGTCTTTGAAGTGGGAATGACAGCACTGAGAATCTGTGTAAAATGTTTTGGGATATACTGTAAGAAGAACTATGGCAGACTTAGGCAGTATTTTGAAGTGTAATGCCATCAGGATCCAGTTTGCACAACTAAAATCTCCCCATTCCATCTTTACTTACACATCACAGGAGCCTGGCTCTTTGGAACCTTGTGCTCAACCACAGATTTGTTAACAATCAAAGAAACAGAAAATAAATGCTCAAATTTACTTCATATTTTTTACCTTTTGTTTTCTACTTTTCCCCTGAGATACTAATGCAGCATTGCAAAACACTTTAAAAGCCACATTTTTCCACCCATTCTTCCTAATGGCCAAAACAATAGTCATGCCTATGGAAGCCTTGACCCTAAAAAAAACAGTGCTTGTTACAGAACCAGCAATCAATCATCTACTTTGGGGAACAATTTTTAACTCATTGTAGCCCTAGGGAATTCTGTATAACATGAACTTACGCGAGTTCCGCTTGGAACTCATTCAGAGTCGAATTAATTACTGCATTTATTACAGGCCTCATTAATCTAACGTTTATATTAATTTAATTTATACAAATAACATCTTGGTTTAGACCATCCTGGGAGGATGATAGTGACTCGTAAGATTTATGTAGCCTAGGAATTTCCACTATAAAAATCCTTTATATAGCACTCACATCCCCATTCCTTTTTGGGGAGTATCTATCGGTACTGAGTTTGACTATGACTTCTGGCTTGTCTCCCTCCCTGTATTCTGAAGAGGAAACAGAAGACTGACGAAACATAAAGAATAGATATAGCTCAGCCCCCTGGTCTAGACTTGTTCAGAGTAATCCAGTGAACTCTTTTCCTGGGAGCCTGGTAGAAAGAGGACAGAGGAGTTCCAATATTAAACAAGTAGGTTGGTGTTAGGGGCCAAAACATGAACTCTCCTATAACTTGCTAATTTAATTATTATTGCTGCTTCATCTGGAGCATCACATGCTGCTGCTGTGAAAGCTTCATATGAGGCTTTTACTAGGGAAATAGTGTGTGTGGGAAAGTGAGCATGTCTGTGCCAAAAAAACCCCACCCAGTACCCTGCTATAACTAGGCTGAGCTCAGGATATAGAAGTTTTCTTTAAAATTCCACTGGAATTTATCTGTGTAATGTTACTCAGCTATTGTGATCCTTAAAGTCATAGAATACTTTAAGGCCAGAAGGATTTCTGGGTAAAAATTGAGTACAAGTCTCTGCTCAAAGCAGGGCCAACTTTGAAGTTGATCAAGTTGCTTAGGGTTTTGTTCGGTCGAGTATCTCAGAATTAGAGTCCATGCCCTACCTGGGCAAACTTTTCTGGTGTTTTACCAACCTTTGTTGTTTTCTTCCCCCAGTTTTAATATCTATACTGAGAATATATAATATTTATAATTCCAAATAATTTATATTTCCCTTTCTGGTTTCGGTGATATGTTGCATCACTGTGCACCTCTAGGAAGGCTGTCTGTGCCTTCTTTTTAGCTACCCATTACTCCAAGACAATCTGGTTTTGTACTGGGGAGGCCAAAATACACTAGACTCACATCTTCAACAACTAAAGAGCCAAAACCTTGAGCTAATTGTAAGAGGAAAAAAAACACATTTTAAGCTCATATTTGGCAACTTAGGCCAAGGAAAAGGAGAACCTAAAATGTAAGGCTATGTGTAGCCGTAGGTATAATAATATTCATGCATGTTAATAATAACGTGCAATCATAAATGAAAATACGCATGAAATCTTTTCTTTAATGCCTTCCAGCATCTTCTGTGGAATACAGACAAATAAGAACATATGTTTGCAGATGGTCATTATCAGACTTGAATTAGATGTACACAAACCAGGTTACATGGTCCAACTGCATGCTATTATTTTTCTGTTTTCTCTTCTGAGTTTTTACCATCATGTTGCATATTTTGTCAAGCAATGATATCAGAACCAAGGGCGTATGGCCTGAGCCATGCTACAGAATGAGTAATTCTGAGAAAAATCTGTGGACTGAGATAAAGACATCAGAGCAGTGTGAGTAGCAGAAAAGGCCTTGACACTATGTGAGCTCTGCTCAGCAATAACTAAAACATTGGTGCGTTATCAATACTGTTTCCAGCAAAAATCAAAACATGGCACCGTACCAGCTACCAGGAAGAAAATGAGCTCTATCCGAGTCAAAATGACTACAAACTGCCATATTTCCTAGTTGTTTGCCCTGCAGGAAACAAACAGTTGTCTCAAAAAGACAATGAAGAAGTGAACAGGAGAGAAAGAACCAACTATAAAATATAAAGGCAAGGAATTTATACTTATCTTCCCCTTTACTTATTGCTATCATATTCCTTTGGACAGACAGTCAAGCCCTTTTTCTTCTCTTTTGATGAAAATATAGACTATGGAAAGACTGTCTTTATACCTCTCCAAGTAAATTTCCAACATGAGCATATAAGGACGCAGCAATAACTGAGAGTAAAGTAGTTGACATGGCAACAGCAAATAGCCAGAAGACCTTGAGCAGTCTCTCAAAATAGAAAAAAGTTGATTTTCTTCAGTAATGAGGCAAAGAGCGGGAATAAAGGAAAAAAAAAATAAAAAATCTCAAACTTTAGGTACACAATTGCATTCTAATAGTGTAACAATCAAATCACCTCTCAGTCTGTTTTAGAACTGGCAGTGAAATTAAAATGAAGAGTAGTGTTAACATTACAAACGAGTAATTATTTACTCAGAGGACTATGTTCATTACTACTGTTTGCGGCTGACGTTCATATATGAGATATTAGATTTGCCTTAACCTCTAAGGATATACTGAAAGAGTATGACAGGTGAAGGCTTTAGTTTTCCGTGCAGCTCAAAAGAGCACCCACTGAACCGTTTTCCACTGTGCACTTTTCTTTCAGTAATGCCTTAAGGGTTAAACAAGTATCTTGCAAATATGAAAAAAATGCTGTTTATTTCCTTTCCTATCTAACTGTAACATTTGAAAGTCTACTCTTGAATAATATACACCAATTTCACTGTATTAAAACAATCTTTTTTTTTGCCATAAGTAATCTAAGCATACTTACAGTATAACCTCCAACAGGGACAGTGGAAAAAAACCACTTCAATTAAACAAAAAACCTACAAAACAAGAATCAACAGAAACAGAGTTTGAGGATTCTACAAACAGATCAGAAAAAAGAATGCAAAATTCTTTTGTTCTTTAAATACTTTATATAGCAACTGAGATAAGGAAAGTCTGTTCAGCATGTGAAAAATGTTTCATTCATCTACCACATCTCTATAGATTCTTTAGAAGATTTGCAGGCCCACAAAGAGGATAAATTGGTTCACTGCTCCTTATGTGGAACTGCATTTGAAAAATAGAGCAGTATAATGTGTTCTTAATATCTTGGAATTGTAATAGAAACACTATTGAAAAAAAGCTGAGGCTTAATTATTCTCTTTTATTTCCATTTCTGTCACCTATGATTTTGGAAAAGTCTCTAACTGACTTGGTCTTAATTTAGTTAGCTGCAAAACCTGATCACATTCGAGTATATACATTAATCACTTAGCTGACCAGACATATCAGATGTTCTTCTGGCTGAGTATAACCATTATGCAGATGAAAATTTTATTCCATGTTATTATAGAGGTTTTAAAAATGTTAGTTAATAACCACAAGGAAATAGAATTCTTCCTATAACAATGCTGGTAAATAGTAAAGTCATGGTCCTTATGCTAGAAAATGCTGACAATAACTGTTGGTGTGTCACCTGTGTAAGTATTTAAAAGGTGTTATCCCACGTTGCTTTTTCATATATATTAAATTTTGAGTGTTTGACTTTGCAGTTTTGATTGAGGTTCTTATAACATTCTTATTTGCATGTTATTTCCTGTATTTCAGAAAAAGCTGACAGCATGAAGTTCCATCAACTGACATCAATAGATCTAGTATCAAAGCCATGTGATTTTTCTCAGAATATTTACCCTCGCTCCTCTGCAAATCAGTCATTACCTTTCTTTGGGATCAGTGCTAAAGTCACAGAGGAAATTCTGATCATGAGAAAACTGCTCAGTTCACGTAGTTTAAACCACATCAGAAGTGAAGTGGTTTATTGATTTCTTCATGATACACAATTAACCTACAGTCAGTGGATCAGGATCAACACCGCAATGGAGAACCCATGGTCTTAGGGACTTGCAAAGTTGTAATAAATACTTACAAATTGAGAAGTATGCTTTCATAATTATTCTTAAGAAGTTCTAATCTTACGTACATGCAGAGTGATAGCAAATATCCCTTCCCTCACAGGTTCCCTGTTTCTGGGACTGTTTTTTTGCAGACACCTCCTGGGCGAGACACGTGCTCTCTCACTTGTGTCTACCTGTGCCATCCCCTACAGCTGTGTCCCAAAGAAATCACCCCAGGAGGCTGCACTTTCATTCCTGGTTTCAGAGATGCTGTCTCCCAAGCCATCTTGCTTGGGAAGCACCCCTACAATTGATGCATAGGCATCTGCTAGCAGCAGCTAAACAAGGCTCAGAGCTCCTGTGCAGCAGCACTCCTTTTATTTTTTTCATTCTGTTTTAACTCTTTTTTTAACCTCTTTTTTTTTTTTTCTTCAATCTTAGCCCTTTTATAATCACCTTCAAAGGATCTGTGGTGTGGGGGCCAGGGCCATCTCCTGCTTTCACAGGTATACATACATATATATTTCCCACAAATACAATTAGGTTGCCCTTTCAGCATTCCTTTCATTTTCTTTCAGCTGTTTGAAGTCCCTAGCTATGTGCATGGGAATATGCAGAGATGTTGGCTGGTTTGTTCTTTTTCTTTGTGCTTAAATGTTCTTGCCATTCTAGGAAGTACTTTCTGACACTTCAGTGACTGTCACAGGTTGGGAAACACTGACTTACTTTTATCTGAAGTATCTGGCACCTGGGTGATTGAGAAAGCAGATCTGAGGTTCAGTACTTGAAGGTTTCCCTGTCCAGGGCAGAGACTAGAGGGAAATGTTGCTTTCCTCCTGTCACCTTGTAGAGCACTGGAGAACGTTGGGCTGTTTGGGCTTTTTATTACCGTGAGCTGAGAAAAGCTGGCATGGCGTCAGTATGGACTGAGCTGGCTGAGATTTAAGCTGTTAAGGTCCAGGAGGTCGTTCAGGATGGTGATTCGCAGTCTGCTTATAATTGAAGATTTGATTAATGATGATTGGACTTTAACGTGGCTAGCAAAAGATGCAGAGGCCAGGTCTCAGCAGAATTCCAGGTTTCACTTTGGACTGTAACAGTACAGAAAAAAAGAGATGTCACTTTTCACCATAGGAGAATAAACACATCTTTTTCTGCACTTAGTCTTAAAACTGCAAGCCATTTCAGCTGCGTTTGGAAGCATCACACAACCTTACTTGCAGGCAGTGTTATCCACCACCTGTAATCACACGTAGAGTATCTTTTGTTCTGTTCATTTTTTTTCTGTCATATTAACACTTCTAATTGGCAAACCAGGCAATTTCCGAGCTCCAACTGTATGAGCAGAGGAAAAAACATCGGTAGTGAACAATCTGTGACCTTCTATCAATAATTGGAAGTGTTGACATCAATTAAAGGTCAACATTTTAACCTTATGAAATCACCTACAAAATTGTCAAAATGAAATGACTGAGCACTCAGTCATTCCAAAGAATTGTTAGAAATAAGGGACTATAAAGCACCTCCTGCTTCAGAAAGCATGATCTCATGCTATATGAGAAAGATTCATCACATATTTTTTTTAAACTAATTTTAAGTTACTCTGAATATACCCATCCATCTCTGTAGCGGTCGTCTAAATGTAACGATATATTTTTAAAAACTTTTAAATTAAAATATTAAAATGTTACATCGAAATAAATTTATTTTGTTCTGTTTCTAATTTTAAGGTAATTTGAAAAAGAGGACTTTTTTAAAGCCTGATTTTTACTTCAGAGTTGTGTTGCTAGAGGAAAGTAATTTTCCACATGCTGTATTCTACGACTTACTCACATTCACCTTATAGAGAGTATAAAACACAAATGCTTAACCATTAGTGTCTGAAACACTGAAGTTTTGCAAATCTCTGGGAAGATAAATTCCATCTTTATTTTTCTAATCACTATACTTAATTTCTATTTAGGGTTACACTATTGCAATCTACTGCAGATAATCTATTAAGATATATTTAGGAAGGAACTTGTAGTGGGGTAATACTATAGTAAAAAATAAATTTTAGAAGGGAATAATACCATAAGAAAGGGATATATTTGCACTTTTGCCCTGCTTGTGGGAAACATGTATCAATATCCATTTAATCAATGGGACTGCTTGAAGTTTGTCAGTGTAAAGAGAATACTTATTTCTCTTGCATCATTAGCATTTAAATATGAAATCATTTCAAATGGCTGAAAATGGCTGATAGAAAGGACATGATGCATGGTGTGAAAACTTGGTATTGCTCCCTGATCCCATTCACAAGAAGTTAAACAGAATAAGTTGCTGTAGCGCTTTTTCTCTGAGTTCAAAATGGCAAAATCAATTCAGTTTATCTGCTAGCACATTCAAAGTCGCTTAACAATAGTAATTAAACTATAGATCAACTAATTAGTTCTCATCTATAATTGCAGAGTTTAAATCTTAATGAAAATCACAGGTAAAAGTACAGATACAGTTACTATTTTTTACATCTGTTAAGATTATATTTTACTGGCACAATGCTGTCTCTCTACAGACAACAGGATAGACACCTTGGTCATATTATTTTCCAGGATTTTTTCAGATATCGTGTAATAGCTCTTTGTTGACTACTTCTGTAAAATCCTGCTCAACGTCTCCTATCTCAAAATAAAAAAATATAAAACACCAAACAAAAGAAACCCACAACAACAACATAACCCAAAAACATATTTTTGTTTGTCAGAGTAGATACACGAAATCAAAGTGTTCAGGAAGGAGAGCTCCGTTTCGAATGGAACAATATTTCCAGCTACATCTGACAAGAGCAGTACACATCTGACAAGATGCATCTTGAAAGCTTACTGCTTTCTTCCCGGAGGAGCACAGTCTGCCAGCAGCACAATGCAATTCCCATGCCAAATGTACACAATACCAAGCCATACCAAGACTACTCGCTGCTTGTCACAGTTTAGGGTCAGGGCAGCCCTAAAACCTATAACAGATGCTCTCTGTTAAGCCCTCTCCCTCCCCAAAAGGGGAAGAGAAAAGGAACAAGGGAGAGGCACTTATTGATTAGAAAAGAAAGCTACAACAGCTTTAGTGAAAATGGAAAATAGTAACAAGAATAAAATGGAATATATACATATATATAGAAAATCAGTATCGAACCCAACCCTCCTGATGGCAATTACATCACTGTCACCACTGATGCTGTGGAGCAGGCACTGGGAAANTACTGATGTGCCATTATATACATTTCTCTCTACCTTCTAGAATTAATGTCCCTTAGTCGTAAGGGGGTTTGTTGCTCGGTGGCCAAGGACTTCATGTGGATCCACTCTCCCTTGCCTTCCCTATACAGACTAACCTTTTGTCCAGAGTATTTAAGAGTGGTATAATACAGTAAATAAAGTGATAGACAGGCAGACAGAGAGATATTCAGCATTGAAAGTTAACTGATACTGTCTTTTTCACTTCGAATATCTTGAAAGAACTTAGTTCTCTCCTGTCTTCTGATCTCAGTCAAGTGAAAGGGTACAGGATTTTTTTCACTTCAGTTATCCTTATACAACAAGTTAAAAGTTCTAGAACTTTTATAGAACTTTTTTTACAACTTTTTTACAGTTCTAGAAAAGTCATAGATGAATCAAAAGTTAGAAGAGTCTCTGCCTTAAGTGCAATTAAAAGTTAGAAGAGTCTCTGCATTAAGTGTAATTAAAAGTTAGAACAGTCTCTGCATTAAGTGTAATTAAAAGTTAGAACAGTCTCTGCATTAAGAATAAATACATAATATCATGTATTTTCCTTCTGCATCAGACATGGAAATGGAGATAAACATCAGCAAAAACATAAGTAAGTTAGACATCCTGCTGGTGTGGAGTTTTGGGTTGTTTTTTTTTTCCATTTCTGTGTATATCCACATTATCCATTTTAACCATAGAACTTGATCTACATTTTAAAGCTGATAGGTGAGGAAAAAATCAGTCATCCAGCCTATAGGTAGGTGCACAAAACTCTAGCAAAGGGAATGATTTTTCTTAAGATATAAGAGTAATAGTTTCTATAAAAAAAAGAAAAAATAAGCCAAGGCTGATTCTATAAAAAAAAAATAAAAATGCCAAGGCTGAGAGTCAGTTATCCATTAAAATATAGATAGAAAAATTTCAAAGGGAAAGAAAAAAAAGTAATCTTTACTAGTCTCCTAAACGTAGATATAACTATAGAATTTGGAATAAACAAGTGGCAGCAGAAAAAGACATATATTGGCTATCTTGATCATCTTGCTGCTATGGTGATAACTAAACACTTCCCGTCATATTACATCTACTGAGTGCTTACCCACTCTTCTAAAGAAACCTTAAAACCTCAGCATCATTTTAAGGTGTTGTCCTCATTGTTCCAAGTTTACATCAGACAAGTGTCACACGCATGTAGAGGTGCTTAGAGGTCTATTGTCAAGGAGCTGATGGCTCACCAAATTATTTAAAAATACGAGAAAGCTCCCACAAATTCCTATGTTGCTTACTGATTTTAATCTACGCGTTTCCTTAGCCTTGATACTGGTGATGCACACAAAAAAAAAGTACAACAGATGAGTGACTGCAACAAGGACTATAGGAACAGAAAGGTAGACTTTTGCTAAGAGGAAACTATGTGTACATCGTATCTTGAGTGTGTGACAGAATTTTATGTAGTGGAAATACAAATGTCTAGCCATGGTATAAGAAACTTACTTTTTTTTTTTTGCTACATTTAAAATCTGGAGGAAGAGAAATCCTGGAGATGTTATTTCATTTATACTATGTAATAAATACTTTTCTAGCAAGGCTTAAAAGACTGAAATGAAGCTAAGGTTTTAAGAGAAAACTGATTGTGGAGCGGTCCACTTTGCACCTGAAAGAAAATATTAATAGAAATGAAACTGCAATTAAAGACAGGAAGACAAAAATAAATAAAATAAAATAAATCAGAGCTATGGTCTCAGGTTTAATTACTGTGATGGAGTATGGTTCAACAGATTGCAAGAGGACCCTGCTGATTTCTATCCAATATGTGATACCTAAAGTTAAGGACCAGGTTGTCACAGCAAAAAGAAAAATCCTTGTCTGTTCCTGCAGCTTGCTTTTTCAGGCAGGCAGTGCTGATACTGAGCCCTAACTGAAGTACAACAGCTCCTTCTGAAGAAAAGGAGAAGATAAAAATCGCTGCTCTTTCAGAGTATTCTGCGACCAAAGTGACTCTAGAATGAGAATATGAGGGCACTTTTAATGTCAGCAGGATGCTTATAAATACTTAATCACCATCAGTAAACCATGTGATATTAAGTGATGTATTTTGTGAGGTGATGAGTCAGGGGAAGGAGACCTGAAAGGAAACTGTTTTCATTCTTCTTTTATCTATGAAGAAGAAAAGCTGTGCTATAAAATGTGCATCTTAAAACTTCATGTTATTTTTGTTGGGTTTTTGAGATACTTTTTTTTTTTTCTAATTTAGATTTATGTTTCCTTTATTCAGGATTAACAGTTGTTCAGATTAAAATATCCCTTTCTTTCTAAAGACTGGAGGACTTCTTAAAATATTATATTTCCACCTGTTTCTGTGTAAATTGAAGCAGCATCTGCAACAGTACTAAAACTGGTGCCTGTAGTTCAAAAAATGCCATCAGAAGCAAGAGTCTGAGGTTACAGGGGTAACAAAACATAACTTAGACAACCATTCTGTCTTCATTTAAAATCCTAAAATATCCTCCTGCTTTTAAGGAGTATCTTATAAGCAAAATTAATTTGTGAACATCTGTTTGCTACAGGATAGAAGATGGGTTTTGGTCAGAATATATTTCATTTTGATGTTTACGGTGTGCTATTTAGTACAAGCTGACTCTTTAGGAAATGAGTTGTGCTACAGCATTGGCTTTAAGGTAGGTGTTTTATTTCTTTATGTTACTCCGTGTGAATAAATGAGAACTAGGATATTCCTCAAGTTTAGTAGAACGAAAAATGTTGTGGTGTGCTTTTCAGAGACACCTAGTGCTTAAAATACTAAGGGCTTCTTTAAATTCAATTTTTCATCCAAATACTCAAGCCCCCTAAAAGTCTAGTCAGTCTGAATAACACTTACTAGATGTATCCCCAGCCTTGGTCTGGTTATTCTGCAGGGTTTAGTTCTTGTGAAAGAAGTGTAATTTGCCTGATTGTTATAGATGAATAAAGACTTAAATGTTAGAGGACTTTCATATAATAATACTTAATATCAGTTACCTTTGCAAAATGGCACAGGAGCTAAGGAAAACCCGATCAGAATACATTTGCTTAGGCCTGTCAGTGTGAACTAATACATTTCTGACATGGCTTCAATTAGTCCATCAGAAAAAGCCCATGGAAATGAAGGGATTGGTCCAACGCTTCCACAAAGATACAGCATTAATTCCTTGGTCACTAAGTGGACTCAACAGATTCTTCTGCACAGGGGTCAGGACTGATATGAATGAAATCTAACTCACCCGGGTAAATTGATGCTGTTACTTCGTCAACAGAGGTTGTCAGAATGAAATTACCCGGGGCGTTAACAAATTTAGTGTTTTACAGCATCATGTAACTTTCTAAGAGGACCTATTGCTGCATTTGTCCAATTGCCAGGATCTTCTTCACACAGTCAAGAAACTAACGGGATTATATCAAAAGCAGAGCCTCATTTGTCCCCTCAGGGAATTAATTAACCTGTTTTATCTAGGAAATTGTAATCATCCTCTTAAGTTATGAGTTGCTGTGTTTAATATTGCCACGTAGGTCCAACAAATGTAATGAACTGTTAAGTTTTGGGAAACCCAGTAACACATTTATCCTTTGTCTGAATGAAAGGGAACACTTCAGAAGGTGGGGGAAAAAAAAAAGTTTCCTTCCAAAGTGTGAGACATACAAAAGTATATAGTTTCCTTCCCATGTATTATTAAGAATTTCACAGAATTTTGTTACTTAATTCCAGCCTTTGAGACCTCTATAAATCAGTGATCCAAATTCATTAAAAGATAACTGATTTAACCGTGATTTAGAAGCTTGAGAGTGCAGCTGAAAAGCTAATCGCTTTGCAACGTCAAATTTGTGTTCTTTCTAGAATGTTTGATGTCACAGAGGGCACTTAAACTGCATTAAAGTCTTGCTTGAACTTCCACTAAGGATTATAATGCCCTTTAGGTTTATTTACGGCTGAAGCTACTTAGTGTAAGCAGAATTTGAACCTCTTTAATTCTTCTTAAGAGCATCCATTCAGGAATGAATTGTTTAGCTAACCTATTTTAAATCCATACGTCAACTATTTAAAGTATGACTCTCTCTACCCTTTAAATTTATATGCAAATATAATTTTTCTTTCATAAATTTAAAAAAACAAGCTAATAAACCACTACTCAATAACAGTATTTCATAAGCACACAACTTTCACAGTAGGGTAGTTATCTCCTTTATGATAATCAATAATGTGGTTTAATAATCTGCTTTAAAAGTTCATTCACATTTATTTACCTGAGTGTGTCTGTCTATCCCCAAGTTATAGGATAAAAATTGAGAAATCTAACATATACTTCTGTATGAAGTCACTATTTCAAGCAAATCATAATATTCTAAGATAACAGTTAGTCTTTCCAAAATTTTTGAGATGTGTCTTCAGGTTACCGACTTGGGTATATATAAAAGTTTGAACTTGAATTAAAAAAAATATATATACATATAAATATTAATATCAAACTCCTACCAAACTTCATTTTTTTCTCTTGTGAGAAAAAAAGCAGCTTCTCATAACCCTAAAAACTTTAAGAAAATGCTGTTTCTTTAGTATAAATGAATGGCATTTTCTACAGTAACTTGATATATCTGTAAACCTCATGCACTTACGGAACTGAGCAAACTAGTAGCTATGAAATTACTTTCACTGAATGGAGTTAATCCTTACTGGTATTTTCAGGATTGCAGATATCTGAAAGAAACAACGTACTCTTTCATTTCTAGAATTAGTGTGTTCTGGTCCTGCAGCTCCAAAGCTGATTGGCAAAGTTGGCTGGATTTCTGGAGGTGAATTTTCACAAAGAGCAGCATCCAGCCCTGAGCGAGGCAGAGATAGTAGTTTAAAAAGGGAAAAAACAAGCCCAGAACAGTGCTGGTAAAAAAACCCACATCTTTTAGCTGAAAACCTCTTGTGCCATCTCCATTAGACAGCTTCTTAAAACAGCGAAGAAAATCCTGTGACTCAGAGCTCCACTGCTATTGGCCACAATCTTTTTCTGCAAAGAAAAATAAGTGCAACAACTGCCCTCCCAACAACAGAAGAGTGATGACCTCTTCCAGGGTAGACTCATTCGTCTGTCATAAAGACAGCAAAAATAGCACCACCTACTTTGTCCTGTTGCAAAAAGTCAAGTTGTCGTTTTAGTCACAGTCAGGGAGACAGCAACTGCAGACGCGGTCATGATCTCATCCAAATACTGTTTTATCTGAGTTACCTACTTCATGAGATAGCCAGATTGTGCAGACAATGAGTTATCTAGTTAAGCAAATCCAAATAATAGTAATCCACGTCAAAGTTATGTTCTTAAGAGTAACTACAATTAAATGCAGTATCCGTCACTTCCAATAGAAACTGACAGGCAAAACTGACACATTTAACTTTGAGTAGCAGGTTTGCAGGTAACACAGGAGGGGAGAAGCCTTATTTGTACTTTCCCTGGCAAGGTCTCTGCCTCAGTAACTCATTCACACTGCTCTACATCCATGTTTCCATCTTTTACAACTCTCTTGGGAGACTGTCTAGCAGGAGAGTGGGTGGTGATATATAGCAATGCTTTTCCCTTTTGCATTTCCTTAAGACTAAGAAAACCAGTTTTGATTCATTTCTGAATGGTAGCCCTTGTATCATTCAGAATCCATTTGTTATCCGCATCGCATCTTCATCTGTACACTGACATCGATATCTACACATTAACATTCAGAAAAACTAACCTAATAATAGCTCGGGCTTTGCGCGTGCCACACAACTTTGACAGTTGTTAAATCCACTGACACAAAAATGCTTCTCCTGCTGTAATATTGCTCGTTTGCAGAGAAGGATGCCCACTATTAGAGTCTGGGCACAGACCCAGAAACAGACAGCATCTCCTTTCTCTCTCTGGCTGCTGACCAGTGAGGGCAATGAAATGGAAGTGATCCAAGCTTGTCCTTCAGGAATAAGGAACAACATCCTATTCATGAAACAGGGCATCACCAAAATAGAGTCAAATTATTTAAATCTGCCCTTAATTCTTACAGGATAAAGTCTGAGTTGCAGCAGCGGATGAAGAGCAGGAAGTGTTGCAGGTGGTGTTCACGAAAAGACTAAAATCACTTCACACAGTTTTAAGTCCATCAATCAAAGTCAGAACAGTCTTTCCAAAGGAAAAAAAAAACCAAACCAGCAATTAAAATAATTCCAGTTACTGCCCCTCAGCGAACCCTTGGAACCCTTGGTCACTGTGCAGAGGCAAGTGATGCACTTGCTCAAAAGTCTTTCTCTACATCTCTACTGATTCCCAGACATCACTCTAATTCTCAAGATTTTCACATGAGAAGTTTCTGGATATGCAGACGATAATCCTGGTGAAGTGATTCACTAACCTCCCCTATGAATAGCAAATAAATTCTACAAAAACCAAACCCGAAGTATTCCAGCAGAACATAATTCTTCACAGGGTCATGGGTTCAGCAGAGGGTTGCCGACAGACACTCTGAAATCTCTACCTGGGAGGATTTTCAAAGCTCAACTGTGTGACATCTTGCACCATCGATCTGTAACGGTTTGAGCTGGGGGTTGGCAAAGATGACCTGCTGAGAACTCATTCAACTTATTTTTTGCTAGGATTACTACGATCTACTTTTTTAGAAAAAAATACTGAACAGGTTTTAGAATAAAAGGAAGCAATAAATTGAGGAAAAGGCCTGTGTATGGAGAAGTGGGTACACGTACAGAGCATAAAGAACACATTTTAATTCCTCCAATGAAAACAGCATGTTTTGGCAGCAAAAAAAACAACCCCAAACTATTATATATATATATCTATCCATTGGTAATGGATATATAGAAGTTTAAATGGTCATAAGCAGTAGAGTTGTGTGCAATACTGCAAAAGTTAAGTGGTGAACACAAAACAGCAAGACTTCAGAAATCCTTTCCTATTCAGTGCATGAAGAAAGCAAGCAAATCTATATGGTTGAATAAGTCCTCCTGTTAATAGAGGGTGAATGGAGGAAACTGCATATGTTATAAACTGCTTGATAGAACTGTGCTTGTGACTGAAAACATGGAATTTGCGTGAATGTATGTGATGATAAAAATATGGTTCAACAGAATTAAGGTCAAAGACAGCAATTCAATTAAAATCGGCCACATTTCACTGGAGTGAGTGAATAATGGGAAGAATACCAAGAACTGATTCCAACTGTAAGAATTCCGAAGTTTAAATAAAATATGGAAGCCAAAGGAAGAATTATAGAAGGAAAAAAAATGGCTCAGTTTCTGCTTTCTCTGTTAATCAAACACTTCCTTTTCACAAGCATTTTGAAGACCACACATATATAAATAATACTTAAATGCAGGGAAAGAAAGAACAAATAACAATATGATGAAGAATAAACTCTAGCATAGATTTGTAGGTAGAAATTGTATCAACAACAACCAGCTCTTTTCCAGCAAAAATTCAAAATCAAAAGAAAAGATGAGGGCTTTGGAAAATCAGAAGGAAGAGAAACAGTTTCTGTAATCTACTCACCAAGAAATTTGGTTATTTCTTCCCTTCCTGTGCTGGATTTGATCATCTCCCCCTTCTCCAAAATGGCCAGTTTTTGCTGAAAGAGCAGTACCAAACTCCTCTTCATCAGTTCACAAGGGGGTTGAGCGTCAGACGATAAAAGTGTAAGTTTGAGACCTTGCTGTTGTATTATAGGACTTGTAGTCAAGCCTAATTTCATCAGTTTTCATGTTAATATGTTCATTCTTCTGATGCGCTCTCAGGGAAACGGTTGTGTTTCAGGCATCTTGAACTCACAAATTTTCCTGTATGTTTATCCTTGGTCTACTCCTACAGCAAAAAAATTATACTATGAAAATGTGAAAAAAAAAAAAAAAAAAAATCTTATCAAGTGTAGCCACTTCTTAAATGTATATAACCTTGTTATAACTTTATTACCAGCTGAAAGGGATTGGCAATAATCGTGAAAATTCATTTGACTTTAATGAGTACACAGTTGTAAGCCATCGGTTGATTGCTAGCGATTAGCAAGGTTGCAAGAGCTATGATTGCAAAAATTTGAATATCAGTATTACATTATTTTATGAGTTTTATAATTACGGAGGGAAAGCAAGCCTCCTACCTAAGTGGTTTAGTATGAGATTTTTTTAAAAAAAACCAACCACAGAACTCTCACTCCAGTAATACAATTATCAAATATTCCATTTACTCAGAATGATCACCACACTGAGAAAATAATGCAGTGGATTTCTGCTGGTTTGCAGCATCATCTTCCATCATAACATGTATTAAATGTTGCACTGAATGTAAGGGGGGTGCTGTTATTTGGGATTGTTGAGGGTTGTGGGTTGTTTTTTTTTCTCTTACCATATCTGGAATGCATACATACGTTAAGGGAGCTTGCTTTGGTTATTTATTACTCACCTTCAGAGCACAGACAAGCAGAATTCATAACCAATTTACCCCCAGGAAAGCACAGGTGTTTTAGGCTGGTGTTTGCAGAACAGATACCTCCTGTAACTGGTTGCCAGGATAAAAAGCTAGGCCTTGATATTTTGTTTTTTTTTTTCTGTGTTTTTAGTGTGTCTTACGCTCACCTGCTGCAAATTCAATTACAATCTTAGACATTCAGCTTCAGCCAGCATCTTACTCATGTCATAAATCTGACCCAAACAACAACATTAGCTGCAGAAAAATCCTGTTCTCCTGGACATCACACAGCCCTTTGAATAACAAGAGGGCCTGCTCTTTCTCAAAACCTCCATGCTTTGCGCGTTACTTACATTTCAATTTCCTCAAAGAAAGCAAGCAGGAAGCTCACACTTTACACAGGCTTCTGCTATCCTCAAAGCTGATCTAATTTATCCATTATAGATGAAGCAGAAGCCCGACAGAAAAACTTGACATCTGATCGCCTAATTAATATAACAACTTCCTAATTACACAGTTTTGCAAGTTCAGAGTTTACTTTCATCATCCCTTCTGCAAATAAATTTGATAGATCAAATGTTGACACAAATCCACAACAATGGTGGCCTTTTTAGCAAGTCATGAATTTCCTGCCTGAAATCTAACACTGGAGAAAAAAAAATCTGCAATTTATCCACAGTAATGTCAGCTTCTGCTAGGAGCTACACGCAGCACTTGACTCCATGTATAACGCTTATCCTAGCAAAAGAATGAGTTACTTTGCTTAGAGGGACTCAATTCAGATGTGTCTTGGGCATTGCTCCTCTTTTTAACCATTGTCATATGAAAATGCAGTGCTAAATATCTTTACGGTGGCTGCGTCCATTCACAAGAGCAGACATTTTCAAAGGATGCATTAATATTTCACTGTCACGAAGAAACTAGATTTTGTGCAGCACTGCTTGCCAACATCTAGTTTTTGCTTAACTTTGGATAGCAATATACGTACCTGTCTCTTGAGCACCGAACTGTGCTACTTCATACTAAGAACCTGGATGCCAATAAAGAAGTATTCCCACAAGGTATTCTTTGTGCATCTGTGAGGATGATTGCCTTAGAGACAGCCTGCAGGAAAATCAGAAAAGCCTCACTTATTCAAAGAAAAAAGCGGTTTACAACACAGATTTTTAATGCCATGCTGATACTGGCTTTTTTTTTTTTTTTTTTTAATAATGAAATCCTGGTTTATCTTTATTTTTCCTTCTCGAATTGCTCTTTTTATAACCTCAGCCACATACTCTGGATTTTCTGTTATCATGGAGGTCTCATCTATACAACTTACTTTTCTGCAATCACAGCATGAAACCTTTCCCTTCATTCTGTTGGGCTTCTAAAGCCTGATATGGATATCTTGTTGCTTAAAAAACACCGTCCCTCTGCTTTGTGGTTTGTTTTGGGTTTGTTTTGTCATGTTTTTCTCAAGAGAAGAGTGAAAGATAGGTTTCTTTTGACTTTTTGTACTCTGCTTCTATCCAGTAGCATCACATTGCACTAACTCTGTTGTTACCACATGCTCATTATCGACAGTTTGTAAAGTAATGACATTAATTTCTAGGTAAAACAGGTATACACCTACCCAGTGTTTGATTATCTAAAGCAGAAAAGAAACAACATTAGTCCTAAGAAGCAGGATGGTCAGGTTAATAGGGAAGAGTGATGGTTAAAAAACTAAAAGCAAAAATTTTTAAAGAAACAACTGAAGGAATCATAAGATGAAAGAGTAACAATCAAAGATGCTGATACAAAATCTGCCCTTTTCTTCAAACACTTATTCTTGAGTACGACTAGGCAACTCTTAGTAGTCTACAAGGTTGTCTTGCACAGAAAACACATTGAGAGATAACAAAGCAATTGCTCTAGTTTTCAAGAAAGGCAAATAATTCTGTTATTTATACAACATCTGACACTTCTGCAAGATGGTTTGCGTTTAAAATTTCATATCCTGGTGACCAGAACTACACCTGGGCGCTTGTTTAAAAATAAATAAAAAAATCCCAAACCCAACAACCTAACTAAAATGTTTTACTTGATATATTCTGTATTCCTACATTTAAAAAAAATAAATAAAACCCAAATAACAGTTAATCTATAAACTAATAAAATGCCCACTGCCACTCATTGATCATGAAACAATTGGCCCTTAAATCTTTTTCATTCAGGGAATAACTTGGGATTCAGGCTGAGACTTTCTTACCTGTTACATAATACTCGAAAGTGAAAAAAAATAGAGGAAAACCTTTTAAATGAAATCATTAGTGAAATTATAACTGAAAAAAATACTATTATTTCTAAATCTCTGCACTTCAGACTAATAAGAACAACATGCACTAAGCAAGATTTCTACTTGCTTCAAAATTGCCCCAAGTGCTGCATCACTCACGTGTTAACGTTTGCCCATCTGTGGCCTGTAACCCATCATCTGTATTTGAAGCAATTCAGTCAGAAGAGCCTACAGTTCTACTCAAGAGGGGAAAAGAATTTTCCCAAAGTTGTTGTTTACAGCCATTTATATTTTTCTAGACATTTGCCTGGGTTCCAGAGAAGGGTTGCTATGATATATATGTATCAGGTGTCCATCAATAGGCAGGTTGGAGTCATGATAAAGTCCTTTAGCGTAGAAACTGAGACCATAATACTTTAAGATTATTCAAATGATACTGTAATTAGCAACAGAAAAAATTGTGCCCAAATCATTCACACAGAAAGCAGAAGGCTATACTGTCACTCAGGTCTGCATATATAAGATCACTTTAAAATATTTGCTTTAACTCTTCTTCATTTAACGTTAAGTAAGTTTTATCCCAATAGAATAGTTAATGAAAAGGAAATAATGGAGAAAACTCTTGCCAAATAAAGCACCTTAGACAGTTGTTTGCCCAGTCAAAATGTAGATTTCAAACCATGAAAGTGACAGTGTCCTGGAATTGAATTAAGAGAAATTATGTACTCAAGCAAAATGTAATTGCCATGGATCACTTAGCAACAGAAAGTCACAGTGCTTCAATTTGCAGAGAGGAAAAAGACCTTGGTTCTCAACACAGAAAGGCTGCTAAGGAGCTCTACTTGCTTGAAAGTCAGGAGTCACAGAGGTCCTTGATAGTTCAGGTGATTTTTTTTTATTCCCCCCACCCCCTTCCCCAGGTCAAATTCATCTAAAAGATGCTTTCCTCCCTCACCTCAAATAATGAAAATAATGAAAAGGGAGCACACTGCTCTGACCGCAAAAGCTAAACCCATGAAGTTGGAACACATAAGATAGTCCAGAAGATGAGGCTTAGTACATACCATCAGCACGCTGCTGGTTCACGGCATGAGAAACTACCAGCAAACCCAGAACGTACATCTGTAGGTCACAGCTCTAAATATATTTTGGCAGTTTGGGACCCTTTACCTTACCAGCTGAGTTAAGAATGGGAACTAGAACCATGGAGAAAGTCCTCTGCTACCCTGGCGAAGGGATAACAAAGCAATCGAAACTTAGATATTAAAAAAAAATAATAATTATACATTAAAAAAAAAAAAATATCATACTAAGCCAGAACCTAAGCAGTCTTTGAGGCAAAACGAAGACTTTGCAGTTTTAGTTAGGTAGGAGAGGTTCCTTGTTCCCATTCCAGACATTCACGCCAAGCTATTCAGAAAAAGCAGCGTATTTGCCAGGTTAAGTTCAGCGCTGCTGAGCGAGCACGAGGCTTACGGGAGCAGTAGACTGCTGGAAGTTCATTATGTTGTCCGTGGTGAAACGCTAACGTCAGGCAGCCATATGCTGCGATAAAAAAGTTTGAGAGCCAGCAAGCGCTGAACAAAAGAGTGGGAACACAAAGCCGTATCCCAGCGATGTCTGTCACAGGATCCCGAGACGCTGTGCAGCTGCACTCTTGAAAAGCAGTGCAGGACAGAATAATTACATCGTGGAGCAAACTTTGTTATGCCAGACGGCTATAAAAGAGCCCCTCCTCTCCTTCCTGAAACCTCTTCCTCCTTTGGGAAAATTTAGCATTATCTTTTGCATAAAACCCCAACTGTTTTATGCAATAGACGGCAATGAAAGAAGTTTCTCCTCTCATCAGAATCGAAGGGCTTCAGCCAGGATCTAGCAAAAAGTCGCTTCATTTACTGGAGCAGAACGAGCCAGAGGGCAAAGTTTACAACCTATCCACAAGAAGAAAGCTGCATTTCGAGCAAGCCCAGCTGCTCTCTATTAGTGGTATTACCTCTAGCTAGCTTCATCACAGGGGATCACCATAGTTGCTCTTAAAAGTAAATCATTCACACTTGACACAAACGATGAGGCTTATTTTTCCCAACGCTTCCCAGAATAGACCAGGCAAAGCCCCATTCATAATCTTCCTTTTAAATTGCAATGTCCCACCAGTCCATTCAGCAAGCCATCAAGTCTAACACTCCACCAAAGTACAAGAAAACACCATTTTGCTTCCTTACATTACTGAGAAAACATTTAAGGAAAGAAACAGGCATTTTAATTGCTTACAAAACAAGAGGAGGAGGACAAAAATCTGTGATTTGTGGTTCACTAGGAGCTGATAGCAGAGGAGAATTTTTAAGGTTTAATTTTTAAGCATTTTTGCTTGGGTAATGTAGTGTTTTCCAAGAAATAACCTGGATCTTTGGCAAAATGAGGAAGTGAGAATAACTGTTGAAACTGTTCAATAAAACAGAAATTTAATATCCAATGTCAAGCTTTGGCAAGTCTTTGTAATTGGCTAAGTAAAAAAAATCATGTTTATGTCTCTCTGCTGAGCTTTTGGAAAGGTTTTTTTTCTTAAGCTGGTATAGAAGTCATTGATTTCTGATTTAGGATAAACTAGCATGTGTTCATTTATTTAATCCGCATGGGCATCAAAGTCTGGACAGCTGCCTACAGGATTTGATGTAATCATGTTCCCAGAACTATCGTGGGTAAGGAGGGCTTAGGGAAAGTCTGAGCATCCAATTCCACACCCAAACCCCATAAACACCAAAATGACTTTCTAGCCTTATTCACAATCGTTGCTTACTGAACCAGAGCTTAGCACACGGTAAAAGCTACACAGATATAGGAGAGAATCATGGCTTTGAGAGCATGTGATCATCAGGTAATTTAATTCTCTCTGAAATGCTGTGTTTATATCTATTATATTTTTCTGGCAATAAATGGCATAAAATTGGTTTATTTTTTAACCTTTAGTCTCTAAATACAGTTTATTAAAATTCACAATATTTTTTGTATTACTACTCTATAGTTTCAAATATTTTTTTTTTGGGGGGGGGGGGGGGTGTTGCAGGATATTAGTATCGTAGATTTTAATTTCCTATGTTGTAAGCTGAGATTTTTCACAAAATGTGAGACAGACAAGATACAGTAATCACTACAAAAGAGGATATTTTTCCATTTCCAAAACAAAACTCAGGTGATCTTGATTTAGCTGGGGAAGAAAACGTGTCTTTTAGTTTGTATGAAATGGAATCGCTACTACTATTCTGCTTCGGACTTTGATTAACTTCAGGAGATGTCAGTTTTTAAATTTCACTCTTTAGGAAAATTCTTCATATATCAAGCCAGATGATTAAATTGATTGATCGATACTAAATTAACAACTTGTGAGGACTGCAATACCAAAAGAATAAGAAGGAAATAAACATAATTAGTGGAAGAAAAAGTTTGACAGGTTTCTTACACAGTGCTGGAAAAACTTTCACTTGTAACTTTCAAAATCTGCAGTGCTGCTTCATTGCATAATTTCCCATGAAAAGAAATCCACTCTCTCTTTTTGAGCAAAGAACAGCTACATTCTACAGAAGGCCTTTGGAACTACTGAGGAGACTGTTCCTGGTGACTAAATACAGATTTTCAGCCTGTTGACAAGAGAGTGAAGCTGACACCCATCGCTCTGATTGATGCCGAGGTTCAAGATCTAGGGTGAAACACCATTATTTACCTAAAAAGTGAATAGCAGGCTCCAGGTAAGCTACTTTTTTTCAAGGAATAAACAAACCAAGTCTAAATATTTTCATTGCTTTCAGGACACAAAGAACATCAGAAATCATGGGGTTTTTAATGAGAACACGACGGAGGAGTTTACTGTAAAAATGTGGAATGACAATAAGGAATATTTTAGCCCACAACCTTTTCTTGATATTCTGTTTGCTTTTAATCATCTGTAAGTTCACTTAATATAAGAATTATGTTACCTTAAGTATCATCCTGTATATTTGGGGAGGGGAAAGGGGGGGGGGGGGTCAAGGAGAGAGAGAATGTACATCCTTAAGCATAAATAGGCCCGCTGACATTTGCACAGAATGTCAGACGTTGGGAGAAATCAAATACTGCGTTGCGTCTCTCGCCGTGAGCCTTGCCAGGGACTGTTGCCCTTGCAAAGATATTTCTAGGAAGAATGCAATTCAAGAAGAAGGAAGAGGGTGAAATCATCTTAAAATATGAGAAGGCTGTGTAATAATCCGATCTCGCTTAGGCTAAAGTCTGGCCTCTGACTTCAGCCTGGCGTGCGAAAGGCATTGGCCGCCCCGGACACGGTGCTGCTGGTGCAGGGTGCTGGGTGACGGAGAACTCAGCCCCTGCTCGGTCATCATTCTAATAGGTGCTGATAGAGATTCTCTGGGCAGAGGATGCTTATTCTCCTCTTTGCAGGACCTGAGCGTTAGTCAGATCATGCAAGTGAGTGGCTGCACTTAAGATGCAGTGACAGAAGTTTGTGTTCAAGCACTGAAAGAGAGCAGTAAATGAGCAAGCGGGAGAAGCCAGGAGCTGGCTTGCACAGGTCACCACAGTCCGGGGAGCCTGTTGGACACTGGAGGATTTGCCCTAGTAAGTATTCATTAAAGCGTGTACAGGGACTTTGTGGAAGGAAACTCAGCTCAACAGACAGACAATCTCTACACGGTACCTGAAAAAAATACCACCTAAATCCCATGTAGAGTGGAGAACTTAGAATCAAAAAAGGCTGCTTGTGTGCAACTGCCCGTGATAGTGACCTCCACGGTAGACAGTCCACAGTCATTCATAGGTTTACGGAATAAAAGGTGATGTAGTACTTTTGTATGGTATAAAAAAAATGTATATGATATTAAAACAAGAGAAGATAGTGGGACGATTTAAAGGAGAGTAGAATTTTTTTTTCTTCTTTAATCATGTATGTATAGAGGAAATAGCTCACCTGTTTGAAGCTGCCCATTCAACTACTCTAGACTTAGGTAATTAAAAGGACTTCTTTTATTCTTCTTCCAGTAATTTGGAATTTTCATACTGAACCTCAAAAGATGGTTGACAAGGAAAGGTTTTTAAGCCAACATTTATGCAAGTTAGTAAAATACCTTAACTGCTACTGACACAGATTACCAGAGGCAAGGAAGACAACGTCGTCGTATTCATTCAGTATTGAAATTTGAATATTCAATATTGATAGTTGACTACCTTTCACAAAGAACAACTGTTCTTCCCTTAAGCCCCCAGTAGCTTTGTCTCAAATCTGTATCAGACACCCCAGATCCAGCTTCTGACTCTTCAGGGAATTAGAGCTTAATAGAAATGAGCTGAGAAGTTGAAAAGCAAACTTCAGATAGGTAACATCATTTCTCTTACAGACCCCTCCAGCTATTACTCCATATGGTTGCTTGTTGCAGAGTTTGAAGTGTGTTTTCTTCTACCGTAATCAGAGTTGCACGCACAAAAATAGCTGCTGAAACTGCTCCGAGAGCCTCAGATGATTTTGACATTAAAGTTTGCGGCTGTTCAGTTCTATAAATAGCTAGTTCACCAGATTCAAGGAACTTGTATGTACTGTGTAGAAGATTCATACTTAAAAAACAAATCATAAAACCAAACCAAACCCATCCCCCTGCCCCGCAAAAAACCACATGCAAAAAAATCTTTAGCTATCTTCACAAAGCAAATTAAACTGCAAGATTAGTACAAGTAATTTAACTACAAGATTTGAAAAGTTGCAGAAAGTGATATCCTGCCATAAGAATACTTAATCGTATCTTCCAAACATTTAAAATGCCATCTGTCTCATACAGAAATGGTTTCTTATGTTGTTTCCTCTTTTTTTTTTCCCAACCTTTATGATAGTGGAGAGCGGGGGCAGAGGCTAGAACAGCTTTTTTTTTTGATTAATTTTATACCAGTATGTCATAGGGCATCCCTTGATCTATTGAGCTCCTTCCTTTTACGATTTTAGCTTTGCTCTTGTAAATCATTCAGACACTTCCCCACCAGCAGAACAGTAACCTTTAGCTTTTATAGAGCAATGCTGTACGGAATCAGAGTACAGGCAGCAGTCAAACATTGCATTGGCATTTAGGAAGCAGATGATGCTATTGGGGAGTAAGTAAAGGGCCTCCTAAGCAGGGGTAATGCTGCTGAAGTACCTCCAGAAAGTTACCTTCCAGATATTTTAACCTAAATAGATAATCCTGCCAAAGGGCATGGTCACCTGGACTGTGGTTACATGAAATCTGTGTTAAACGATTATCACCCCAGCTATCTCTCCACAACATGTTGGTGGTTGTTTCTCCATCATACCAGTTTTACTAATCACTTAACAGAAGGCTCTGTTTGGTGGGTAGGTTTTGTTTTTTTTCTTAAAATCATCTTATTTTACAGAAGTGAAACTGAGAATGGATAGACAAATGTTTAAGCCAGGAAAAAGAAAAATATTGTAAGGATATTGTCTCCAGTCGTGCAGAGATATTGTCGTGCAGAGAAAGACACTGCTTCCCAGGAAAGGAAAGACATTGGGAACTGAAATCACTTTGTCTTAGGCAGAATAATTAATGTAATCAAAGAACTAATCTTCTAAATCTCTCCCATGAAGTTTCTGCATATGTGTGCATGTGAGTGAAACCTCAGACAATTTGCAACTGCATTTGCAAATCGCTTGTCTCTCTTTTTCTTTTTAAGAGATTTTGGTGAGATGTGGCAGAAGAGCAAGCGCTGAATTAGGAATCTTACCAAATAAGTAGCTGTATGTTACTTTACCTTAAAGACTGAGAACTTAACAGAAATCTGCCCCTGGCAAAACCTTATTTAACATCAAATGGTACCAAATGGAATCATCTCCAGTCAGATACATGTGCAAAGCTTTTGAGTTTTACAGATGGTCAGAATTGTTAGAAATAAGACAAATGGTTTCTTGAGAAAAAATGGTTTTCAAGCGAGCCCTTCTGGATACACTGGGATACGTGATTATCCAAACAAATTATGTTTTTCTGATCTGCCTACAGAATGCTTGAGAAACGAAAATCTCAAATGAGGCCGGTGTCTTTTTGCTAGTTACGTATCAGACAGTCCTTTCACACACCTTTTTCACTCACAAAAAAACCCAGGCCTTTCCCTTCACACACAAAATCACCTTCCTGGAAGTCATACACAGGAAATCACAGAACGCATCTGACTCAGAAGACAGAAAAGTCTTTGCCTATCCTTTCAAAAGGCACCCTAAACCCTATTAGAACAGAGCTAAAAAAACGTTAGTTTCCAGCAACCTAAAAGAAATACCCACAGAGACAAACAGTGAGTTTTCTGGAGTCAACAAACACTTCTCGACACAACCTCCAGCTGCAAAATTAGTGCATGGGAGTAGTGTAGCTCTTCTTTTGCACAGTTCCTCAGTAGCTGTCTATATCATCAGCTATTGCTCCTAACTCTTTCATCCTCTGCCCCATCAACATTTCATGGAGTAAGTGTAGGCTTCTCCCTTTGGATTAAGAGGATCAGAGAATTGTCTCTCTGCTGCTTTGCCTGCCTGCTTCTTCCTGCCTTCTGAAAGTAGGATCCCATCTTTCAAGTGGGTGGATCATTTGTGTAACAGCAAGTTGACATTTTTTTTTTCTGCTTCCCAGCAAGATGTTCACCAAAGGTAAAGCCATCTAGATGCACGACCTACAAAGGATGTGATTTCTCAAGAATGATGAGTGCCTACACCTCTGCTTGAAAGAGATTTGATATTATTATCTTCTTCCAAGATATTCTGATCCTTTTTGTAATACGTAGGCAAAGGAGTTTACCACATAATATATGACAGCTTTGATTTTGCCTTGTAGAATATGAACAGTGTCATTCAGCCTTCCCTAGATATTGATAGATAAAAAAGCATCATTTCACATCAAAATGTTTAATTTCAGAGACCTTTCCAGAATTGAAAAAGAAAGATGAAAAAGCCTAGATGAATTACTCTTGCAGTCAGCTGACAAAATCAGTGTTCTCACTTTATGAAACTCATGGCTTTCTGAACGTGTGTGCCCATCAGTAAGGGCACGAAACTCAGGACATTTTCTGCAATCTCAAGAATGAAATGACAGTAACTGTAGAGAAAATATCTGTTTCTATACCTTATTAAGGTCCAAATCCAGAGCTGACACATTGCAGCAAGCTCTTGACAAGACACGAAATCGCAAGGCTGCACCAGAGAAGGAGCCACGCCTGCTTGCTTCATTTTTCTAGGGACGACGGCTGTCAGGAGTAGATCACTTTGTTCTTCTATCAGACTGAGTGGCAGTGGGATGCCTGCTGCCATTTGTGGAAGACATGTGCGCTGAGAATACCAGCAGGTCAAGATGAGAAAATAGTAGCCGGTGCAAAGACGACCGAAAAAAAATAAAATAAAAAATTAGGTCACACCTAAGTGTACTCTAACGGAGTTTGATTTACAAGTGGAGCACAGGAAAGTGGCCAAAAGGATGAAATTGTATATCAATACCTCTCAGGTTTGTCACCTATCTATTAAAATCGTACGTGCTCTCAGATAGATTGCATTACCTATCCTTGTAAATATTATTTAAGAAATCAATTATAACATTTAGTAGACATATTACTATTTCTCTTAGTCTATTCCCAAGCGCCACAACATGAAATTTAGACAGCTTTGGAAATGAGGCTATTGTAAACATACACAGACTGAGAATGTAGTTTCCCTGGCAACCAGAAGATCTGAGAACAACTCATTCCTTCAGGTTGCAATTCAGTTTATGAGCTTCCACATCTGCTTGCGTAGGAATGAGGCTCCTGAAATTACATTTCTAGAGCGATGAGTGAGAAATTAGAGAACAATAGACGCTACATTGCTAATTTTGCGCTGTAATGAAAATGAGTCCTCTGATGTTCGTTGTCATGGACCACCCAGAATATCTGAGGACACCAGGATTCACACTCTGATTAAGCATCCAGCCTCTTCCCTACTTCATCTTGACAGGAGCCAAGGCCTGTAAGGAAACCAGAGAGGATGTTCTCCTGCTTTGCAGTAGCACAGGTTAATGGACTATTTTGTTAAACAGAACATGAGTATTCCTTTCTGCTGAGGAAGAATAAAAGACAGAGAAAGGAGAAAATATTGCACACTAGTTGGTGATCAGGAAAAAGCAGGCACTTCTGTTTGCTGTTTCCAAGCAAAACAGGTGTAAAAAAAAAAAAGACTTTTACTATACAATTTTATTTAACTCTCAACATGAACTAAGTCGTACATACTCTGTTGGCTTAGATGGAGGGAATTAATGTGCCAGGATACTTTTATTTCCTAATGTCTTCTCTGCAAATACTCGGTGTTTGCCTTCCTTTACCATATGCAAATTATTTCTACGGATGCCGTCACTCCAGCAGGGTTATTTCATTCAGCCTGACATCTACAGGCAAACTACGTCAACCAGGCTGCAATTAGTATGTCTAAGCAAGTGAAATTTCAAGACTTATGTTCAATATATTTTGCTCAAGACTCAGATGTAGTTCAGCTGAAATGAATCTTAATTATAACAACAAACCAAACATAATCAGTAATGAATTTTGTGGACAACATTTTTGAAGGGGTTGTGGGTTGGCTTTTTTTTGCTTCCAAGATCATTTAATATTCTTTCACTGGGTAATGTGAATGCAAAAATGGCTGCACTAATTGTTTCTTTTCTTACTAAAAGTGTTCTGCTTCTGTCTGAACAACTTCTTGGTTTAGATTTCTAATGCTTAGAAAAGTGTAAGAAGCTGTCCATTGTATACGTAACCAGAATTATCCAAAGAAATTGTCTCAGGAAGACAAGTATACCTAAAAATCTTCAGGGTATGCTTTTTAATTCCAGTTTTAATCCAATATATAGCATTTTTCTAACTTGTTTTTATAAAAGTGAGGCTCAAGAATATTCATAATATCTCCTACAGAACTTCAGTAGTAAGTTTTTGAACACACACACACACACACACAGCCTTCTGTGCAAATCCCACAAAAAAAGAAACCCCTCCCCCCAAAAAAAACCCCAACCCAAATCTCATAGTTTTACAGCCTTAGAGATTCAAGGTTGTCCTGAATTTAATTCAAGTAATAGTATTCTCTCAGTTTTTCACTTGCTGCGTGCTCTGACTGACTGAAAAGCTCAGACATAACTAAAAACAACAACGCCTGTCCTCCTGCCTCAAATAATTCCCCTGTGCTGCCCTCCATCCCCTCCCAAATACAGAAAATGACCCTCTTTCCCCTTCCCCAGCAGCCCGAGTTGATTTTCTAGCATGACGTGGATAATTTGTGTTGATTCTTAATCCTGTTAAGCTAACACCCCCGCTTTCTGTTGCCTCCAGTATCCTGACATTTTCCTGTCGCTGCCTTGTCAGCGATGCTAGAGGTGAAGGCAGGCCACCTGTACAAGCATCGCTCTCCTCTCATCATTTGCAGCATCCTGAACCTTCTCATGTTGCCACCTTGTTAGTGGTGCCACAGGTCTGGGTTAGCCCTGAGCACGCAAAGCCCAAGCCACAACTCAGGTGAGTTCCTGAATTTCAGAAGCAAATAAAGGCAGGCTTTTCTGTGCCAAGGCTCGTTGCTTCGTTATGTGCCCCTTGAAAATTTCTTTGTATGTGCCCCTTGAAAACAGGAACTTAAAGGTTGGCAGTGAAAGAGGTGTTCCAGTAAAATGCTTCCTTATCAATAAGTGAGTGTTCTGAATATCATTGATAGCCTCATGCATGTGACATCAACAGATTCAGCACCTCAGTATAGCCATTCCAACTTTTCTTTTCTCACAGATGGCACTTGCTTGGTCTTGCACAAAACCTCTTTCCAGTTTCCTGCTTAAATGCAGCTTTCCTTAGTTACACCCAGTACCAAGATCCACCTAATGGAAAGATCTCTCCTCACCACGTTGAATACAAAACATGCCAAGCAGTGTTCTTTTGCAGCCTTTGGATCTAAATTAGGCAGTTGGTGCTGGTATTTTGGTGTCTGTGAACTACCTGCCTTAGAATTTTCCTGACTTACTTCATTCAACTGCCAACAATCTTCAGTATGACAAACTGAGAAAACATTATTCTTGTTATTTAGAGAGCAGAGCTTAAATACAATTCTGCTTTTCATACCACATTTAATCAACCGTCGTTTTAATCATCTATCCCCACTCTCTACCACCATGTGGGCATAACTCTCTAACTGCAATTGGAAACAGCACTTTCAAATAAAACTTGGTAACAAACAAAGAAAAATACAAGCAGTGGACAACCTTTTAGATTTCTGAAAGACTCGTATTGCACTCACCTAGCATCAAAATAAAATATATTTGGCAAGCTCACCTTAGCACCTGCTTAGATTTTTTCCCCCTGTCAATTCTCATTACCCTTTATGCAAACAGTGTAAGAGCACCACAAAGCACAAATATATTCTCACTTCAATCTCCTAAAAACATTTTTCAAATGCAATTTTGCCAAAACTGACAGCATTCTCATAGCATTAAGAACTAAGTTACACATTCAGCAACACTTTCTACATTTTACAGAAACATTTACTGATTTCTGATTTCTTATGTGCTTTCCACGTATCCACAAAACTTCTATTATGTACGTCACGGGTGCAAGCAACTTACAGTTTATTTGTTCCATGAGCTCAGTAGCTAATTTAGTGGCAGCATTCCACTGAAAATAGGATGTATCAATGTCAAATTATTAGACTGGAAACAAGCCTGAAGATGCCTAGAGAGAATCTACCGCACTCCATCTGGATAATTGCTCTGCTGAGGAGAGTTATTTGACAACCCTTTGATAGAATGATTGCTGAAAACAGCTCAAAGTTATTAAGCAGAACAAACAACACCCAACTCTCCATGGGACGGGGCTTTTTGTTGATTGTTTTCCCCTATTCTGCAGACCCGGGAAAAGAAGCTACAGCTTCCCAGGTGGAATCCATGGCAGGTAGAAGAGAAAACATCTGCTTGGTATGGATTCTGTGTACGTATAGAAGGTAGGTATCTACCTCTGGCATAGTCATGGGTAATTTTACACGTAGTAAGAACTTTCTTTTAGGAAAGAGGCGGAATGGACTGACCAGTTTTACAAGCACAGGCAAATATCAGTTTTATAGAAAGACAGATGCAGATCCACAAAGCACACAAATCAGAATGATGCCAACCTCTCCATACAGCAAGAACATTCGTAACTTTTCTGAAGGAAATGGATTTCTTTTAATTTTCCTTCCCGTCCTTCATTCAGAATGTAGATTTGTATGGAACAAAAGGTGAAATTCTTTTCTCTATCTTCCTGATACTTTTTTTTTTTTTTTAAATTTTCAACATTTTTTTTAAAAAAAAAAGAAGTGAAAGATTGATCCATGTAGGAGCTTGCTAGCACAAGGGGCAAAAATGCGCATGCATGATTCAGACAGGTTTCTTTAACTGCTAAAAATGATTAGATTCATCCTTCTCCCACTTCCTGAGAAGATCCCCTAACCATCAGACTGGATCATACTCATTTTTACTGTTCAGGTACATATATTTTATGAGACGAGGAAAAATTTAACAGGACACATTGAGAGAACTACCCTGTGAAACCAACAGAGCCAAAGCCAAGACAAACAGAAGTTTTCCTGCAGTCAGGATGCTCTATTGCTACCTATAGAAAGAGAAGGAAAAAGACATGAAATCTCCCACAGCCTGGAATTAATGTTATAAGTTCTGAGAACTTAAGTGGTACAACATCTCTAAAAACATTCTTGCTTATATTCCCAATCTTTTGGAAAATTCACTTCTATCTTACACTTAGTTTCAGGGTGACAGAAAACTCGTGTCCTGGCATCATTATCATTTACTACGGGGTAGTTGATCGTGTCCATCCCAGAGCTTATTCCCACCTGTCACCATTAACATTTCTAAACGGCAGTACACGAAACATGACAAGAACCAAAAGAATATTCTATTGTTACCAAAATAATTCTAGAGATCTCTTTTTAGCGACGACAATGGATTTAGGAGTTGAAATAATGGTTCCAAGTAGATAAAATCTGGTGTCTTCAGTGACAAAGGTGCTCAGTAACCTAGGCCTCAGTATTGACCCCTGGAGCACTCTATTCACCAGCATCCAAATAGGAGTTCAGCCATCAATTACTCCATTTTAAACACGAAGATCTAGCCAATGTTCAGTTCACTTAATTATCCATATTTCCAGTTCATATTTCATAAGCTTTCAAGTGAAAATACTGTGGCAGATGGTGTAAAAATTCTAACTAAAATTAAGGTATATTGCAGGCACCACTCTTTCTGCTTTCCCTTCCTCATTTAACTGTAGAAAGCAATTCCATCAAGCATGATTTAGCCTTTGTAAGTCCATGATGACTATCTGTTTGGCTAGATAGTTGAAATTTAGACAGATATTAACAGGATGTGAAACTATTTCATGCAGAAACCTCCTAAAACCAGGATGAGTCGGCCACTCATTGTCAAAGACCGGACAATCCAAGCCAGGTTCTAAACACTGAGAAGAGATAATTAAACCATGAAATCTGTGATGGACTGTTGGGATATGTCTATTAATACAGGATTGTTAAAACATACATCACCTGAGGGAATACTTTAATGCTAATTATGTTTTATAGCACACTGTAATTCTAATGTCTCATAGCTCAGTTACAAGAAGAACAAGCATTTGCTAACGCGGCCACTTAACTCCTGCAAACGCCATCGCTCAGCTTAGAAATCATTTAACACCGCCATTAATTATAATTCTATCTTTTCACCCTAAACCTCTCTTTTAAAACCCAGTTTCACACATATGGCTGTTTGGAAGAAAAATTTTTCCAGACAACCCTCCTAGCTGCCATTCCCAGATAAAGTTATGTCGTACGATCGCATTTGTATTCTTCTGCAGGAAAAGTTATTTTTGTCTTAAACCAGGTGGTCTACCCTGTAAGGCTACCGTTGCTCCTCCAACCGGGAAGTTAATGAGCGACAATTAGAAAGCAGGTGTTCAAGTACAGCTTTCCTAAGCTTCCTGACTGTGAACACAAAACTTACGCTGCTCCATGGACTGTTCAAGTGATTTTGGCTTCGATTTCAAAGCATTGGGCCCTGGAGCATCTTTGTTTTTTGCACTACTCCATAGGTCAAACCGCATATGGCCGAGATTGTATCAGAGGACACAGTAATCTCCCTGGTAACTGCAGATCTTCAGTTCTTTTCCAAACAGCTTGCCTGGTACTCTGATTATGCACATATTTCTCTACGGCCCGTTGGTATAACTCTCTGTTAGCTCCCAAAGGAGCTGAAGTTTTGCTTATTGGTAGATCTGGGTAAACTCTGAGGGTGACCACTCTGAAATAAGGGTGAGAGCTTTCAGAGAAGAAACACGAAGCAAAGAGAGAAAGAACAGAAAACAAAGCAGCGCAGTGCAGCGGCACTACATGAATACAAAACTGATAGACCTCTTTGTCTCCGTTTAAGGCTCAGGGCAAATCCCACAGAGCAGGATTCCCATCGGCCCTCTCTCCCCCTCCTCCTTCCCTCCCAAGGGAGGATACAAAGGGGAATGAGGAAGGAAGCGCCTCACACCAAATTGGAAGTTAAGACTATGAACAAAATTTAGTAAGTAACAGAGATAAACAGGGAAAAGGAATATGAAGGGCAGAGGGCTATACAAGCATATCCAAAACCAGCTCTGGGATGGGGATGGATTGTGCAGAGCAGGTGGAGCCAGGCCCAGCTGCGCTGAGGTGCGGCCCCAGCAGCAGCACAGCCCGAATGAGAAAGAAAAGAAAACAAAACGCAAACCTCCTGTCCTTCTATAGAGTGTGGCAGGGAAGGGGAAGGAATATCAGCTGTCCTCTGACTCCTTAGGGTCCTAGAGTTACCACATGTTCGTCCCCCCTCAATTTGTTAACTCTTAAACCACAACATTCCACT